>CM056049.1:348894045-349064045 GCA_029574335.1 Rana kukunoris | reverse complement strand
GTCTTTTGGGCACTAAAATAGTCCATCTGACTACAGTATTTAAAGCTGACCCCCCATGTACCACCAGATTACACTGACAGGTCTAGGGAAAAGCAACAAGTTCACCCAAATTCCCCACCTCCATCAGCCACTTTTCATTAAATCCACTGCAGTTCCAGTCAGCTGCTGAAAGAAGAATAAAATGGCTGGTACTTCTGAGTACGGAGGAGCATTTGACACATTTTTTGTCATTTTTTTGTCATGTGGGTTCGAATCCCAACCATGACGCTACCTGTGTGGAGTTTGCATGTTCTCCCTGTGCCTGTGTGGGTTTCCTCCGGATGCTCCGGTTTCCTCCTACCCTCCAAAGACATGCTGGTAGGTTAATTGGCTTCTGTCTAAGTTGGCCCTAGTATATAAATGTGAGCTAGGGACCTTAGATTGTAAGCTCCTTGAGGGTAGGGACTGATGTGAATGTACAATGTATATGTAAAGCGCTGTGTAAATTGATGGCGCTATATAAGTACCTAAATAATAATAATGTGAGTGGTGCTTGGTGATTGGCCCAGCTCTGTCACATGTGGGTGGGAGGAGAGTTCTCATCCCCATGTGATCTTCCATTAGAATTGCTTGGAGCTTACACAGTCCCTTTGTCACTTTCAGAAGCTCAAAGGAGTAACAGGGGGAGCACATAAAAGGTTTGCATGTGCTGCCGGAGACTGGCACACAGTTTTCAGAATTGGATGAATGCTAGTCACCTCTAGGGTACATATTAGTGTGTATGTGCCCAAAGGTGCACAGCTGTGGTAAAATGCAGACATGTACCATTTTACTGCAGAGCACATTGACAAAAATGTTCGATGTGCTGTAATTATTATGAATAATTAGTATTTGTTGAACATGATGAATGTGTGTCTTTTTTCAACCTAACTATGTTACTATTATAGGTAGTATGTACTAATACACATCCGAGGAATTTGACTTGTGACTGACTACAAAGGGAAATATATCTTCTGATCTTATTTTTAAGCACCCATCGGTTTAATGTACAAAAATGTTAAGGCAAATCTTCACCCTCCTCCCCCATTTTTTTAACCCCGATTATTAGGTTGTAGATTATGCACGATTCAGATACTCATCCAGCCAGAAGATCCAGCGTTGTTCTGCTGAGATCCTCTTCTCTGCTGACACCGTTCAGGTCCTGTGTTGCCATGTTCTTATTTGACATCATCGTAAGGCTACCAGCTCTTCTGGCTCCAGCCTCCCAATGACTAGCATGCTAGGCATGTCCCCTCCTCCCTTTGTGAATGAAAGACTATTTCTCTTGGAATATGAGACAGGAATATCACAGAAGGCACAAGGAGCCTCGTGCATCATTTGCAGGGCCGTCTTTAACACAGGGCAAAAGGGGAAGCTGCCCTGGGCCCAGTCATTGTTGTGTGGTCCAAAGCAGCTGCCCCTTGAGACATATTTTTCCAGGTGTAGCAGGTGCAGACGACCCCTAACCCTCCCGCTTGCTCTCCCAGCAAGTTAATTCAAGCAGCCACACTGTGACAGGGGAAAGGCACAGCTTTGGGCCTGCAAATCGCGCTTCTTACTCTTTTAGGACCAGTACGGCTGTGACAGGGAGTGAAGCAGAGTGTCTTTCTGTGTTCCCTGCTCACCCCCCCCCCCCCCATGGTCAGGGGCGTGGAGATCAAACACACAGGGCAGGCTGTGTGTGGATTCTTCTCCCTCACCCTTCTTCCATCAGCAGCGGAGGGTGATTAGAAAAGCAGCAGGACCAGAGAAGCTTGCAGGGGGAGGACACTGTGAGCTGCAGGCAATCAGTGAGCAGTAATCATGTGCAGAAACCAATAGGTGAGTGTTAATGATGTGCATTAAACGCTAGCAAACAATTGGTGAGTGGTAAAAATGTGCAATAATCTCTAGAAACCAACCAGTGAGTGGTAAAGATGTGCAATAACCTCTAGTAACCAATCAGTGAGCTGTAATGATGTGCAGTAACCTCTAGCAACCAGTAAGTAAGCTGTAATGAGCGACGTCTATGGCCGGCTTACTGTAAATCTATGTGTGGGGTGTCCAATCAATATTAAAGTGGGTCCTGGTCATTCAAGTCATTTAAAACGGAGCTCCAGCCACGAAACATTTTTTTTTAAAGTCAGCAGCTACTAACAGTGTAGCTGCTGACTTTAAATAAGGACACTTACCTGTCCTGGGCGCCCGCGCTGACGCCCCCCCCCCCCCCGATGCCGGTCCCACGATCGCTCCGGGTCCCGCGCCGCCATTCACACTATGGGAAACAGGCAGTGAAGCCGTACGGCTTCACTGCCCATTTCCTACTGCGCCTGCGTGAGTCTCATGCTGGCTTGTGAATGGGCACGCTGCTCTCTGAGAACACACACAGTTCCCAGAAAGCAGCGCGCCCCATTCACAAGGAGAAAGACAAGAAGAAATCAAACCGTGGAGTGGAAGAGGCAGATTACGGACTTCCACATAGCAACAGCTATTTCGGGTGAGTATTTTTTTTTTTTTTCAGGTTTTTTATTTTTATTTTTTTAAACAACATGGCAAAATGTTGTTTTCCTGGGTGGAGCTCCGCTTTAAAGTGTAGTTTCTGGCTATTTTTAGTTTATTAAAAGTTAGCAGTTACAAAAAGTATAGCTGCTGACTTTTAATAAAAAGCCACTAACCTGTCCCATGGCCCACTCCTCTTCTCCTCCTCTCCGTGGCACCATCATTAGAACTGTGGCCACACAGCCGTGACAGCTTGTGGCTTCGCGGCCCAGTGCACACTGCGCATGTGTGAGTCGCGCTGCGCTCTTGCCGTGGACAGGCGATTTTCTGAGACCTGTCACGTGTCCCAGAAGATTGCCTAGAGGAGGGGCCGCCTAGGGGGAGTGGAGGAGTTGCCTGTAGGCGGAGGAGGAAGTGGGACAGGAAGTCACCTTCAAAACGAAGAACCCACTCCCCCCCAAAAAAAAATGACATGCCAAATGTGGCATGTAAGGGGGCAAGGAGTACTTAAAGTGGAAGTTCAACTTTTGGGTGGAACTCGGCTTTAAAATAAAGGTAAGCAATGTTTGTGTATCAAAGTGGAGAAGGGGTGGAGAGGAGGTAAGTTTGTTTTCAGGGAAAAGATCCGCTTTAAGGACATGGAAAATCATATTCCAAAGTTATGCAATGGGGTTGATTTACAAAAGGCAAATTGGCTCTTCACTTTGCAAGGGAAGTCCACTCTACAAAGGGAATTTCCCCCAGAGCTTAGTGAATGCGGTGAAGTTTCACTTTGTCAAGAATACTCAATCATGTGTAAGGAAAATAGAAAAAAAAAACATCATTCTTGCTTTCACATGATTGGATGATGGAAGTCAGCAAAGCTCTACCTCACTCACTAAGCTCTTGGGAAATCTCCACTGCAAAGCGCAACTTCTCTTGCAAAGTGAACATCCTATCTGCCTTTAGTTAATCTACTCCAATGTGTCTTGTTGCTTTGTACTAATATGAGAGTACAGTTACCAAACTAGCTTTATTAGACCCACATGAAACTGCACTGATGCAACTATTATTTTTCCAGAATGGAAGACAGATCAATGATAGCGACTTTGAGATAGCGAACGAAAGATGAATGACTATTAGAAAGATTTCATTTAGGCTGAGCCGTATATGTCTTACTTACAAAAGCCATACTCCAAACATGGAATAATGCAATAATGTTTATGAAACCAATGTGATTTCAACATGCTGTATGCACTTATATAGGAAATATTAATTTCCTGGGGAATGTTGGTATGTATCTGTTTCATAGCTGGTTTCCTACAGCACCTTTTAAATTAAAGGTACGTAAGGGTTTGACTTGGTGCCAAGTAAGAATACCAGCAAGCAATTATGCTATCTAGTAACTGTTAAGTGGTGTTAACTAGAGGTTAGTATGCAGTGTAAACTAAGCTTGTAGATGGAGCCGTTAAGTATTGTAGTGCATACAAGAGCCCTAGATAGTGTTTGCTGAAATACAAGTGATCTTGCAGCAATTGGTCCAATTTAAAAAAAAAAATGTCTGTCAAAGCCTGTAATGGGTGAGTTGTGTGAGATACAGACAGAGCCCCTTTTTTATGTCGTTGTGTGTGTGAATTTTATTGCAGCAGACAGCATGCTGTATGTACACTCATAATATTGTTATTACTGATTGTTCTTTCCTTGTGTAGACATAACAGTGTATCTAGTGTCCTGTAACAGTTTGCATGAAGAGGCATCCTTGGTCAGACCTCTGCACGATACACTTTATTTTTCTCAGACGAGGGGACTGACTAAAAATGATGCTCATTTAGTACTATATATTAAATGAGACATGCAATAGATTTCCTTTTTAATTTAAAGCGGAGCTCCACCCTGAAATTGACTTTAGTATAATATTACTAGTGCTGAAAAACAATACCTAATCGGCGATTATACATTTTTTTAGTGTTATAATACCTGTTAAACACACAGGCTCCCGGTTTGCAGGCAGTCGGGTTTTCCTCGGGTTATTCCTTCCTTCCTGTCCCTCGCTGTGCATGCTGGGAGCCTGTCTCAGAGCTCCCTAATTATAATCTTTCTCTCTGTGAGCCGAGACATCGCGCGACTTTGTTCCACCGCCGCCTGGTCAACATTAACACTGCGAGATCGAGCGGTGGATGCTGGGACAGCATCCTAATATAACTATTTATTTGGCACAGAATCTCAGCGGAGCGGCGGAGGGACACCGGAAACGTGAGTGCAGCACAGCAGTGCTATTAGAGATTTAAAGAAAAAATTGAATTGGCGTGGGAGATCCGCTTTAAAATTCTAATATTGAAAAAAATGGACAATGGTGCCTTTGCCGGTAATTACAATAGTTCATTAAAGGGGTTGTGAAGACAAAAATATTTTCCTCTTAAAATAAAGTCTGACAGTAGTAAAAAGTAATGTTTTGCATTATAACTAGTTTGATACCTGCTTGCTACATCACGGCCTAATAGGAACTACAGTTCCCATTAGGCTTAGCCTCCATGCCTGTGAGGGATAAGAGAGCATCTTCACGCAGGGCTGTAGTCTTAGGGAGGGGGCGAGCATATTCTGCTTTCCACCATGCAAAACGCCTCAGATGCTGGTGGAAAGCAAGAAGAGGAGAGACAGGAAATGGCATTTTCAAACCTGGATTACTGTATTTTGGAGGTCAAAAGGAAAAACGAGGTAAGTGATATTTAAATGCTCTAGCTTACAGCAATCAATTGATCTAATAAAAAACGAACCTTTAGTGATCCTTTAAGCCATGTTTTACTTTTTAAATAATGAACTACAATTAACAGTAGCTGTAGTCCTAGAAAAGTAGTCATAATATTTTTATTATCATTTGCATAGTGCAGTTTATGAGGCGCTTGTTTGTACCTTCTCTAACGTCTGTATTACTTTACTAAACATATGACTTCATGTTAGAAAACCTTAGGCCTCGTACACAACCTTAGCAAAATCCATCAAGAAAACTGCCGGCAGAGTATTTTTGCCGAGGAAAACGGTCGTGTGTATGTTTTTCGTTGAGAAAACTGTTGTGGATCTCGATGAGAAAAAAAGAGAACATGCTCTCTTTTTCCTCGTCGGGAGTCTCAATTTTCTGGTCGTGTTTCTAGTCAGGCTGGTTTATGACGAGAAACACGTCTGTGTGTATGCTTAGAAACCCGCCCATGCTCAGAATAAAGTATGAGACGGGAGCGCACCTTCGGTAAAAGTAGCGTTTGTAATGGTGATGGCACATTCGTCACGCTGTAACAGACTGAAAAGCGCGAATCGTCTCTCACCAAACTTACTTAACACGCGGTAACATGAGATTAGCAAAAGCAGCCCCGGTGGAATCGAACTTCCCCTCTATAGTGCCGTCGTACGTGTTGAACAACGAGACAGTGTGTATGCAAGGAAAGCTTGACAAGATTCTCGTCAAGGAAAATAACGTTTATTTTAGGACGAGATTCTCGGTCGTGTGTACGAGGCCTAAGGCATGAAAGCATCTTTTGATGCTCTTAGCAACTTCTGAAATTCCATGCATCAATTTTCTGTTTAAAAGACCAAAAAAGTACTTTGAAACAGTTTAAAGGGGTTGTAAAGCTTTACATTTTTTTTTTTAAATAACAAACATGTTATACTTACCTCCACTGTGCAGCTCGTTTTGCACTGAGTGGTCTTCGGCAGCTGTCTCGGCTCCTCCCCGCTTCTGGTAACCCCCCTGGGAATCGCTCTCCCAAGGAGGTTACCATGCAGGCGCGCTCCCGAGTCCTGTATTCGGCATTCATAGCCGCCAACTACAGGACTCCGCCTCGCCCCCGGCCCTCGCATCATTGGAGTTGATTGACAGCAGCGCAAGCCAATGGCTGAACTGCTATCAATCTATTTAATGAAGAGCCGAGAAGAGCTGAGAAGACCGGGCCAGGATCAAGTGTGTTTTCGACGCGGGACTTTCGAGGGCTCAGGTAATTAAACCAGGGGGACTGGGAGGCCGGCAAACATCAGATGCATTTAGGTAAATAAACATGAATCTTTACAACCCCTTTAAGGCCTAATTTTCCTCCTTTGTTAAATAACAATACTGGGAATGCTTATTAAGCATTCCCACTAATAAAAAATGAATATCAATACTGGGAATGCAATTAAGCATTCCCACTAATTACAAAACCAATATACACTCACCGGCCACTTTATTAGGTACACATGTTCAATTGCTTGGTAACACAAATTGCTAATCAGCCTAATCAACTTCTGCTGCAACATTCAGATTGTAGGGTCATAATTTGACGTAAACAACATAAAAGTATGGATCCATCCTGCCTTGTATGAATGGTTCAGGCTGATGATGGTGTAATGGTGTGGGGGATATTTTCTTGCCACACTTTGGGCCCCTTAGTACCAAATAAGCATTGTTTAAACACCACGGCCTACCTGAGTATTGTTGCTGACCACGTCCATCCCTTTTTGACTACAGTGTCCCCATCTTCTGATGGCTCCTTCCAGTCACAAGGCTCAAATCATCTCGAAATGATGAGCTGCGAACACAGCGTCTTCCTGCGGGGATATAGTCCCAAGGGAGGGGGTGAGCACGCTGACTAACCCCCAGCCAGAACGGCTCGGATAATGGGGGCAAGCTTACTGAGGAGGAACAGGAAGTGAGAAGTTTAGACAAAGAAAAAAAAAATTTAGAAGGGAAATCGAAGGAAAAGGCAAGTGAACCAACAATGCACTAGCTTAAAGGAACCTATATAGAAAATAAAAGACGAATCTTTACAACCCCTTTAATGCCAGATGTCAAGTTTGCAAAATATAATATGGAAAAAAAGCTACCATTATAGGAAGTGCTGATTTTTGCCAGTTATCATTTGTGGCACAATTGTAGACACATAGGGGCAGATTCAGGAAAGAAATAAGCCGGCTTATCTCCAGATAAGCCATCTTATTTCAGCGTCTGGTCCTCCTATCTATGCTCCTGATTCATAGAATCAGTTAAGCATAGATTTCCATAAGATCCAACAGGCAGAAGTATCTTACGCCGTTGAATCTTATTTTTATATTTTAGGCTGGCCGCTAGGTGGCGTTCCCGTCTAAAATATGTAAATGAGCCTATACGTCGATTACCGAACGTACGCCCGGCCGGCGCTATTCTTTTATGTCGTTTGCGTTAGCGTAGTACCGTCGTAATGTTATTCCTGCTATATGAGGCGCAGGCAATGTATGGACGGCGTGCCGACACGTTTACAGAAAACGTTCGCTAATAGAGTTTTGCGTAAGTGCCGTTCACGACGTTTACACGTCGAATTGACGTCGAGATTTGGAGCATGCGCACTGGGAACCAATCACAGCCGGCGAATGCGCAGTTCGTTCGGCGCGGGGACGCGCTTCATTTAAATGATACACGCCCCCTACCTGCCGAATTTGAATTTGGCCAGGTGATGTAGATGAGTGTTGTTTTCCTGCATTTCAAGCACATGTTAAATGTAAGCATTCCAGTTTCCATTTACTGTAATGGTGCAAAGTGGATGACTGCTCTGAGACTGCACTTGACCTGCTTTGTATTGCGTTTCTTTGGACAAATCCTTTTGAGATCTGTTCACATCACAGACAAAGCAAGTAAAATGCAGTCTTTGATACTTTTGAATACATTTGAATGTGGGTTTTTGAGCAGTGCTGTCCTTTATTACTGTAAATGTCATAAACAACATACATCTACACAAATCGTTACTATTTTCAGATGATGTCTGATTATGGGGACAAGAAAACATCAACATTAGGAGTGAATTGCTTTAAATGAGTCATCAGTCTCATTAAATAAATCCAAAAAAAAATGTGAAAAACAACCACTTTGTAGAACTAAGTAGGAAGCAAAGCCTGCCTATGTAATAGGCATATATGGTTAATCATAAATACAAAGTATACATAGCAACAATCATTTTAACAGTTTATCACATATTGGTAAGAATAGTTACATGAAACCAATCTATTTGTATATCTAAATCATTGAATTTAAAAAATATATATAAATCCAAATGGTTTCTACTTTATATATACTAAAGCCTTCCAAATTCTTTATTCAGTCTTAACTTTCATTAGGTGTGCATCCTGTCATGCCCACTATATCATAACAATTTCAGTTTTAGTGAATATGTGGCCAGGCCCTTGACAATCATTCCATATTTGTAAAAGCAGTAAATGAGCTTAAAATCAAATCATCATTGACCTATGTAGTAGCATTCACTCTGCAGCAATTAACCACCAAAGTTTCTGGCAAACGAGCTAAAGCCTTCAAATAGTTATCTCAACAGCTTAGCTTACTGTGCTTCCTACCAGCAGTGATGCAGCAGCATTTCTAGTTAGTAATGTAAACACAGAGCAGGTATTCTGGGAGCAGGGTTAGCTGAGAATATTTAAATATTTGAATGTCCACAGCCTGGTTCAACTACTACATGTTAAAGCGGTAGTAAACCGCAGCTGGCAAAAAAAAATATCCTGGGCAAACGCAATGGCATAATGTGCTAGTATGCATCACAGAGTTCCGACTTCACCCGGTCTTCCTTCGGGGGGTTCGCGGGGTCTGGCTGTTGAAAGGCCGAAACTGCAATGCCTTGACTCCCGCGCATGTGAGAGGGAACCGTCGGCTGTGGCACAGAGCTCTGATATTCTGGCACGGTATTCCAAACTTTCAGAGGGCTATGCCAGCTATGTCACCAACTGCATCCATTGGGAATATCTCCTAAACACTGCAAGTTTAGGAGATATTCAATGTACCTACAGGTAAGTCTTATTATAGGCTTATCTGTAGGCAGAGGTGTATTTAGGTTTTGTGCTGCCCTAGGCCTGACTAAACTTGTGCACCCCCTTATTTAAATATGACCCACCCCTTCCTGTCAAAGCCACACCCCTTCTTCTTCTTTAAGACCCGCCCTGTCATATTCATGGAAAGAAGACAGAGGGACGCCGTGGGTGACGGACAGAGGGACGCCGTGGGTGACGGACAGAGGGACGCCGTGGGTGACGGACAGAGGGACGCCGTGGGTAACGGACAGAGGGACGCCGTGGGTGACGGACAGAGGGGCGCCGTGGGTGACGGACAGAGGGACGCTGTGGGAGACAGACAGAGGGACGCCGTGGGAGACGGACAAAGGGAGCAGTGGGAGACGGACAGAGGACAGATGCCCTTTCCCAGGATCGCCGCGAGCTGCGGGCAGGATGTTTTAGGCGAGGCCGCAGCTTCGGCCTAGTCCTCAGAGCGCTGATCCTATGGAACAAAAATTTTTTTTTGTCCATGTCTACCTTCCCAGCCAAGACCCCACTTGCCAGGACGCTATTTCTAGTCGCCATGGCGACCAGGATTTGTCGAGCCCTGGGTTACAGCGTGGCTCCCTCTGTGGTGGCGCGGGTACAGCGTGGCTCCCTCTGTGGTGGCGCAGGTACAGCGTGGCTCCCTCTGTGGGGGCGCCGGTACAGCGTGGCTCCCTCTCTGGTGGCACAGGTACAGCATGGCTCCCTCTCTGGTGGCACGGGTACAGCGTGGCACCCTCTCTAGTGGCGCGACTCTCTGGTGGCGCAGGGTACAGCACGGCGTGGGGTACAGCGCGGCTCTCTGGTGGTGCGGGGTACAGTGTGGCTCCTTCTCTGGTTTCTCAAGCACAGTATTCTCTTTTGCGCCTCTTCTAACACCCCCCCTCCAGCAGAGTGTTTACATGCTGGGGGCTGTAGCTTAGTGTTTATGGACACACTGGGGCCAGAGACTTAATTTCCCATGATCCCCCCTCAGAGTCTTGTGATTGGCCCTCTGCCGCCCCCCCGCAAAGTGCCGCCCTAGGCCTGGGCCTTGTCGGCCTAGGCCAGAATACATCCCTGTCTGTAGGTACAAGTACAAACAAAAAACTTTATTGCCACTTTAAGGATCTAAAAATAATGTCCAAAGGCCTGGCCAGGGGTTTACTATAATGTTACTTAGAAGAAACCTTATATTTGGAAAAATCCATTTTATATTTTTATAACCAAGTTGACAACTTTGCTGCACTTTAATCCTGTTCTTATTTAGAGAGTAATTTTCCTGGTAAAACCTCTGGAGTACTGCTACCCCAAAACCTTTATCCCAAAATTTGGCAATCAGGCATCATTTTTATGGTATGCTGGTTCTGGACTATCCTCCGTGTAAGTCTTTGCCTTACTCCTTCTTCTGTCAGCCATCTCTTTAACATCTTTATTGTTGAATGGGGCTGTCAGTCAGATACATCGTGGGTAAGAGCAGCATGACATTAGTAGTCAAGAAAATACATTTGTGGTCATTTTTTTGAAAGCCAATGTCCAAGCCAATGCTTTTTTCACTTTGCCTGAATGACGACTCCATCCATCCATGGTGCTACTCATTAATGCAAAGAAAGTCAGTTTTTGTGCAAGGGAACTAGGGACAATAAGCTGCATCAACAGGATACAGTTCACTGCTTCAGAACCATCCCTTAAAGATCTTCGTGACACAAAAAGAAGGCAGGTCATTAGGATTTTTTAAAGGATATAAAAAGAAAAAACCCAAAAGAACAAATTACCCTATATTCCTTTGTCCTCGTATTAACTCATGTGCTTAACTTACAGCTTTGCCGTACTAAAAGATTTGCTCAGAAAATGTTGCTTCATGTTAGATGGTAGTATCATAAGGTCACACTTGTAGATGTTTGAAGAAGAATGGGTAGATTATATATTACAATCTTTAGACAACCCTGTTTAACAAGTTATTGACTTGCATATTTAAAAAAAAAAAAATGTTGGAACCTGCCAACATACTGTATTATTCTCAGAATGCCTCTTTTGATATTAAGGAGGAGATAGTGGCAGTAATAGACATGTGACTTTCAATGTGACAGTAGTCATTCCAAAAAAATACATCTGGAAAACAATACTTTAGTTGCCTGCTGACTCTATTAGAAAAGAGATGTGACTAACCCTTTTTAAATGGTTCTTAAGTATGGTAATGTGACTTTGAGTCATGTGACAGCAAGCATAAACAAACACTTCAATATGTTAATAATTTCTATAGAATCCTTACTAGAGCTATATACTGTATGTACACTGTGAATCTATATATATATATATATATATAATATGTGTGTGTGTGTGTGTTTGTAAACATATAGATAAATTAAAGGGGTGTTCCAGCCAAAAAATATGTTTATTAAAAGTCAGCAGCTACAAAAAGCGTAGCTGCTGGCTTTTAATAAACACTCACTTACCTGCTCCTGCGTTCCAGCGACGCGCCGACCGGGGCTCCGCTCCTCTCCCCCCCTCCCCGGCCGGCGTCTCCATCCCGACTGTGGGCACCCAGCCGTGACAGCCTTCGGCTTCACGGCCGGGCACCCACTGCGCATGCGCGAGCCGCACTGCGCATGCGCGCGTGGCGCGGCTCGCCGCTGATTGGAGAGGCGATCGCATGGGACCTGTCAGTGTCCCATGTGATCGCCTACAGGGAGGGGCTGGTGTAGGCGATTAAGGCTTAATCGCCTAACCAGCCCCTCGGCGGAAGCAGGAAGTGGGACAGGAAGTCCCACTCCTACTGAAGCCCCCACTCCCCCCAAAAAAAATTACATGCCAAATGTGGCATGTAAGGGGGTGAGGAGTGGAACAAGAGGAAGTTCCAAATTTGGGTGGAACTCCTCTTTAACAATTCTCTATTGTATCTTGAGTAAAGTAAACTATATAGCAAGCTGATTCATTCATATTGACTAGCAGTTGTGATTTTTTTGGGGGATTCTAAATACACTGGCCAACACGACTGGGTTATTGCAACCAGGCGGTCTGCTTTATGTGCGGCTGTGCCAATTCAATTCCATAAGCCAGGCTTATATGTGAGGTTAGAATTGACAGGCCTCCATTTCGATGCCTTCATTTATTAGAATGTATAACTACAGATTTAAAAGAAACATCCAAGAGGGTAGTGTGGCTTTATTGCACATCTAACCTCAAGAGATCAATGTATGGTTCTGGGTTTAATAAGAAAATAAAGCAATTTATAATTTAAAGCATCAGTTGTGTATATCATGCTAGCTTCATATGATCATCTATTGGCTCCGCTCCTATCATTCCGTAATGGTAAAATAAAGCTTATGCCAGAAAACTTGATATTTTTCATGTCTTCATATTGATGTCTATTGGCTGCAGTTTGTAATTTACACATTTGTAACAATCAAATATGACAGATTTATTATAATTCATGAGAATATTTTTTAGTTATGCTGTGTATTCTTAAGCATAGATGAAGGCTTGATGCTGTATAGTGCCATCAAACTAAAAGAAAAAATCAAAACTGTAAGTAGTGGGTTCTAGGATCAGAGGAAGGTGGACACTGTAGAGATAATATACTTTGATTTGTAAACCTAACTATCCTGTTGGAAGAAATGCAGGACTTTTAGTAGCCGATTGTTATTAAACTTGTTTGGAAAGAACATGGACAATTGCCTCATGGGGTAGTTAGGGGCATTATATGGTAGGAATACAGGAGCATTCTGGAGAGCTAGGCTACCTAAAAGATAGTATGCACACAAATGGTAACAGTAAGACCAGGTACACACGATCAGACAAAACCGATGAGACTGGTCCGACGGACCGTTTTCATCGAACCACCGCTGAAGTGGCCTGATGGTCTGATGTGCGTACACACCATCAGTCCAAAATCCCATCGGCCCAGAACACGGTGACGTAGAACACAACGACGTGCTGAAAAAACGAAGTTCAATGCTTCCAAGCATGTGTCGACTTGATTCTGAGCATGCGTGGGTTTTTGGTCCGATGCTTATGTGTACTAACCATCGTTTTGGTCCAACGGACAGGTGTCCATCGGACAGATTTTAAAGCAAGTTTTAAAACTTTGGTCCGATGGACAACGGTCCGATGGGCCGTACACACGATCAATTTGGTCCGATGAAACTGGTCTTCAGGCCAGTTTCATCGTACACGGCCTTAGGCATAGGGGCCTAGCGGAATCTTTGTTGACTAGTTTCTAAATGTTTTTGTATACTGTATGTTGTAGGCTTTAAATGGGTAATCCCAAAACGTGTGCTTGATGTTCTTTGGTTTCAAGTAACAATTTATATTAAAATGTAAATATTAGATTACTTGTTCTCTCTGTTGTAATGGCTAGAAGTCATAGAAACCCAGACGTTAAGGCTCACACTGCTGCGACCCCAAAGTTGGCCAACTTGTTTTTGACTTTTGTGATTTAACATTGCAGTCTATGGCACTCAAGTTACACCAAAGTCACAGAAAAGTAGTGCAGGACCTTCACATTTATTAGGACAGCACACATTGAAATTAATGTGTTTTGGTTTTATGTGTAGCAAGTCACGTGATAAGTCACAGCAGTGTGAACCAGAGCTAAGTGAAGGCCCGTTTACACGGGCGATCCGCCCAGCAAACTCTGCTTTGCTCAGCGGGGGATCGATCCTCTGAGCAGGTGGATGACAGGTCGGTCTCCACTCACTGTGCAGAGATGGACCTGTCAGAGCCCCGCTCTGCTGTATGGGGAGATCGAATGAAAATAGACAGTCTGTTCGTTTTCATCTGATCCGACCTTATCCGATCCGCCAGATGGATGTAAAATAGGGTCACCATTCGCCTGGATTTCACGGACAGGATCAGATAGCAGTGAGTGTCAGCAGACATGTCACCACTGACATCTGCCACTCCATTCCTTCTTTGACATGTATGTCTGCTTGGAGTAACCAGTGGAGATGGAGACTTAAAGCGATAATCCCTTTATTGCTTAGAGCACTTGATTTCATAGCACTTTATTTAGAGCACTTTAAGTTATATTCCTCCGGTAAGCCTTCTGCTGTGCTTGTTTGATGGTGGAGACCATTCCTGGTATGAGATTCACAACAACAACCCTTTCAACTGGTGTTTCTAGTGTTATTTGACACATTATTGCACAAGTGTGGATTTTACTTGGGATTTTATTTTATGTTTTTATTATTGGTGGAATTTATTGCGTCTGGTGATTTGGGGTACGTTTATATGTATGTAGTGCAGCACAGTAGGTTTAAAATGATTGCTGCTATCTGCTTTCGACTGATTTTATAATTCATTCCATTAGCACAGTTTTACCAGTTTTTCATTTGTTGAGTCCATAAACTGCTTAGAGTTGTGTTGATGATAAAGCCTTAGTGGGGTATCTAAAGGGATCTCTACTTTTCACCGTGATTCAGGTATTTTACTAATTTTGAAAGCACAAAAGGGAGAGACCGGAAGATGTTTCCAGGTTATGAAGTCATAACCTCTAGCACCAAGAAAGTCACAAAAAGGGCAGATCTGACAAGGCACACAATGCAACACATTTCAATGTGATACAGTGTAGTGTTGCTCACGAATATTCGCATTGCGAATATTCGCTACGAATATTGCATATTCGAGTATTCGCGAATAACACGAATATCGCGGCGAATATTCGCTATTTCGAATATTCGTATTTTTTCAATTTTTTTTTTTAGAACAGATCACATCCTAGAGATCCCCATCGACGTCTAAAAGCATTGCTGGTATGATTAGAGACCTTGGGCCGAGTAGCTGCAGCGCTCATTTTATATTGCCGAAAAATCGCAATGCGATTATTCGGCAATAGCGATATCGCGCGATTATTTTATATTGTAATATATCACGAATATTCTGAGCCAATCAGAGTGCTCCATTCCGCATTTCTCGAAATTTCGCAATTATTTTGTATTGTAATATATCACGAATATTCTGAGCCAATCAGAGTGCTCCATTCCGCATTTCTCGAATATTCGCAATTATTTTATATTGTAATATATCATGAATATTCTGAGCCAATCAGAGTGCTCCATTCCGCATTTCTCGAAATTTCGCAATTATTTTGTATTGTAATATATCACGAATATTCTGAGCCAATCAGAGTGCTCCATTCCGCATTTCTCGAATATTCGCAATTATTATATATTGTAATATATCACGAATATTCTGAGCCAATCAGAGTGCTCCATTCTGCATTTCTCGAATATTCGCAATTATTTTATATTGTAATATATCACGAATATTCTGAGCCAATCAGAGTGCTCCTTCCGCATTTCTCGAATATTCGCAATTATTGTGTATTGTAATATATCACGAATATTCTGAGCCAATCAGAGTGCTCCTTTCGCATTTGCCGAATATTCGCAATTATTGTGTATTGTAATATATCACGAATATTCTGAGCCAATCAGAGTGCTCCATTCTGCATTTCTCGAATATTCGCAATAGCGAAAATTCGCAATAGCGAAAATTCGCAATAATTTAATTTCCAAAAAATATCACGAATATTCGTATTTAGCGAATATTTCTCGAATATTCAACTATATATTCGAGATATATCGCGAAATCGAATATGGCATATTCTGCTCAACACTAATACAGTGTCAATAGCAGACAGAAATCAGATATGTTGTGAGTACATCACTTCTTTACATGCGTGTGAATTAAAGGATTTTTGTTACCCGCAACAGTCATTCTCCTATGTCATACTGTCTTTCAAGGAAAGTAAAAAAACTGATCAATGGACCACAAGAATTGTTCTTTCTGTAGGCATTTTGATAAATAAGAACCTTAAGCATGATATAAGATAGATTTCCTCACACTAGATATGATTACCTATAACATCATATACTAGGTACTGATAAAGTTCAATAGATAGTAAAAGTAAGATAGGAAATGGAAATAGGCTTCTTTAACCAACTTTTTTCTGACTTTCTTTGTGCTAGAGGCTATGACTTCATAACTTGGAAACATCTTCCTGTCCCTCCCTTTTGTGATGTCAAAATGAGTAAAACACTTGAGTCAAGGTGAAAAGCAGAGATCTCTGCATTTCCTTAAGATACCCCACTAAGGCTTTATCATCGATAGATCTCTGAGCAGTTTATGGACTCGTTTTTTTTTTACATGTTGCCGGATGGACACTTTAACAGATTTTCCTTCTGTTACATTTTTAATAAAAAGCCAATAAAAACAATCTGACTCTCATTTACTGTAAATGGAATCCAGATGACATCATGACCTGCCAGTGACATCTGTATGCTTTTTCGAAAGCCAAATTCAGCCCACCTCTACTCAAGCATGTTGACTCATATTTGTGTTTGTTTGGAGCTTCCTGCCCTTCTTTGTTCTTGTGATGCTGCCGAACAAGTGAATGGAGTGCAGGTGGAATTTACAATTGGATGTCCGTTGCCATTTATTGTACAGACAGAGACAGAAAGCTGTTTTCTGGGCACCATGTGGCACTCAAGTCTCTTATTATTTCTGAAGGCTCTTTATTGCCTGCAACCACTGGTGTAAGTGGAGCCATTGTACACAAAGAATGGATAGCTCCTTGGACCTCAGCCATGGCAGCAGGGCTCTCAAACAAGGCGTTCCCTTTGAGTGGTTAGATCACTTGAGTCATCTGTTTCAATGCAGTAAATTAATTTACTGTGTCTTTTGAGGTCTTTCTACATAATTTTGGTCAACATCCTCTGAAATCTGGAAGGACAATTAAATGTAATTGGTTTATTCCTAAATCAAAATATCTGTCTTGTGTTAGGAAAGTAGACAGGAAATTGTAGATATAAAATTTAAATTTGACATTCTAAGCCATTGTATAAAACATTGTTGTGTGAAATCTTCGGTTTTAAACAATCCCGTACAGGCAAAACTTTTCTGCAAAAACTAATAAATGTAGAAGCCAGCCAGAGAAAAAAATTGGATTTATTAAAAAGGTTGGTTATCTTCTACTGTCAAGAATAGGCTATTGATGTAAGCCCAGTGCAAAAAATTAAAAATTCTACTTCACAGGTGTCAAATACAAGGCCCGCGGGCCAAAATTGGCCCTCCAGGTCATTTCATGTGGCCCTCACACCCACCTCGTCTATTCCCCCACCTGGTCTCAGCAGTCAGCAGCGGAGAGGATATGACTCCTTCACAAGATCCACTAGCTCCTTCTCTGTCCAGCCCTCCTGGCAGCAGCACAAGGCAAGGAGGTGCACTGATGTAAGGGATAGTGGGGGGTGCACGACTCCTGATGGTTGGCGGATCTTTACATCTGATGTAAAGGGAATGGGGTGCTGATACAACCTTTGAGGGCAACCGCAATGCTGATGTGGCCCACAAGAAAATTTAATTTGACACCCCCGTTCTACTTGTTGCTCTCAAAGAAGAGCATAAACAGGCAGGGGCGCTTTTAAGAGTACCCCCTTGTAGTACACCACAAGTATATGAATCCCCTCCTTAATACTATTGTTGTATTTCCTGAAAAATAAAAAAATGGTGGGATAAACTACAAAATGCCTGGTAAAACTCCTGAAAAATGCACAATTTGCACAAATCAGCCATTCCTACTCAAATCTATGGGTACAAAATTGGCCAGTTCTGACTCAAATGCAGCTCATGTATCAGGCGTTGAGCTACAGGTGCCTGAGTGCTCATATGTGATCAGACACCACTGAAATACATGACATTTTAAATGTTGAGCATTTTAGAGTTTTGAGCTTCAAAATGGTCAGGGTTCAATGAAACTTTACAACCTAAAGGTGATTATCTCACTGATGAAGGAAAACTAGGCACAGTAGGGACATTTGGTAATGTACACTACAGTTCTTTTACAGAAGTTCATAGCCCGGTGTTAAAAATCATGAACAGTTATAATAACAGTATTAAAATATGGAAAAAACTGCGCTAATACAACAAAAGAAAAACAAGCTGCCACATACAAACAAACAAATTCGATAGAAAAATATACAAAAAATTTAGCGCTAATAATATGTACTACCACGTATGGTGACCACATTTGTGGTAGAGTGCATATATATAGGCCACCAGAACATGTAATAGGGTAGCATAAAAAGTGCTCAAAGTGAAAAAAACATTCCAATGTCTATGTTAAATCAATAGAGTGATAAGTGTAGAAGACAGATGAGCTGCCATCCGATGCGTGGAATGAAAACAAATGTTCAATTTGTCTGTAGAAATCTATGCAGGTCACAATCACATCAAGGTATAGAGTAGGTGTAAACACGCTTACCAGTTGGGTTGGACTCAAATGCTGTATAGCAGAGAGTCAGTCAAGCATTGTGGTACTTGGGGACCGGGACCACTGCAAACCGGGGAAGGGCCGTAGTACACAACTGGAACTCCAGCTAGAGATGCACGACAGGAACCAAATCCGTCTTGAATGGCGTGCTCCGTCAAATCGCGAATTCCAGGTGATCCTTAAACCACCAATCGAAAATTGTGGACCAGGATATGGCTAAGGCCGTGTACACACGACCAAATAAATCTGATCAAATTGGTCTGTCAGACCGATTTGATCGGATTTGTCTGCTGGGATATATTGGTTTGATCGTGTACACACGATCAAACCAAAATCCCCGCCGGCAGACAGCGCGGTGACGTTGACGCCGCCACGTCACCGCACCAGGAAGTAAAACACTTCTGCGCATGCGTCGAATCCATTCGACACATGTGCGAGCAGATATGTCTGCTGGTTAGCGTACTAACCAGCAGACATGTCGGATGGACGGGTTCCCAGCAGACAGATTTTAAAGCAGGCTTTAAAATCTGTCTGCTGGAAAAATCTGTCTGTCCGCCCGTACACACGATCGAATGTGTTTGCTGAAACGGTCCGTCGGACCGTTTTCAACAGATAAATTTGATCGTGTGCACACGGCCTAAGGCTCCAATGAGCCGCAGGGTGGATGGTATGAAAAAAATGGGAAACAGGAGCTCCAATAGCGCAGGTCAATTAAAACCAATAAAGGTTTATTAATAAAAGTCATAAACAAAATATGACATTGTATAAAAGTGATCACAATCAAAAATAGCAATATGGGGTGTCAGTAGCGATAACCAACGCATTTCAGCCACATAAGCCTTCAACAGGGGCACGATAACAGTATTATCTCTGAACCTGTCACTGGACAAAATAAATTAAACACCTGTAATGGCGGAACTAAACAAGTTATTGTCCCTGCCTTACAATGATGTTTATCATGTTATAGCTCTTTTAAGTGGTGAGTTTGGGCTCTTGGGGGTGCATGTTCTTCTTAAAATTATGTGACTTGTGTAAGAAACACCCTGCAAAAGAATGATGTTTCTACTCGCTTCATCTGCCTCCTGTTTGGGGTGTTTTCACTCTTTTCAAAAGCTATCACCTTCAGCAGAATCTATTCTCGGAATCAGTATCTTTAATCAGAATCTATAATCAGAATATATGTATAGTAAGCTCCCTACAAAAGAATGATGTTTATACTTGCCTAATCTGTCTCCTGTTTGGGGAGTTTTCACTTTTTTCAAAAGCTATGACCTTCAGCAGAATCTATAATCTGAATCAGAATCAGAATCTATAATCAGAATCTATAATCAGAATCTATGTATAATAAGCACCCTGCAAAAAAATGAAGTTTATACTCCCCTATTCTGCCTCCTGTTTGAAGAGGTTTCACTCTTTTCAAAAGCTTTGACCTTCAGCAGAATCTTCTGCATCAGACACTTTGTTCCCTGCCATCTGTCAGGCACTATATTGTATGTCACTACAGGACACAGTAGTGACAAATGGACTGGCGAATGCACTCTGTGGGGCGTAGCTGTTAGACCCCTTTCACACTGGGGCAGTATGCTGGTGCTATTGCGCTAAAACCAACGCCTGCAAACCGACCTGAAACAGCGGCTGCTGTTTCTCCAGTGTGAAAGCCCAAGGGCTTTCACACTGGAGTGGTGCGCTAGCAGGACGGAAAAAAAAGTCCTGCTAACCGCATCTTTGGAGCGGTAAGGGAGTGGTGTGTATAACGCTCCTCCACCGCTCCTGCCCGTTGAAAGCAATGGGTCACCGCGGCTATACCGCCGGCAAAGTGACTCTGCAGAGGCGCTTTGCGGTGGTTTTTAACCCTTTTCCGGTAAAACCGCACCGCTAGCAGCCAAATAGCGCCGCAAAATTAGCGGTAAAGCTTTGCGCACCTCCCACCCCAGTGTAAAAGGGGCCAGTACACCATCTACAATCGGAAATGGGACATTGTCATCCATTGGTACTTGGCAGTTTAGTTGGGAAAGCTCACTCAAGTTCCTGAGAGATATTAGAAACTAGTGATTCAACTTGTCAGAAACCACACTAAACCAAAATATCACTTTTGCATGGAGATGCCAATATAGCGCCTTCATTAGTAGGAATTTGCCAAAAGCATTTGGAATTAATAAGCATTGGGGGGGAAGCCTGACTGTAATATATGTGCTTCCTTCTATCAGCTTTTTCTATCATTTGTTTATCTTTCTCTGTTCAATCATAAGTTAGAGAATGTTGCCAGGTTGCACCAGAAAAGAAAAAGGTTTTCCTCTGCTTTTAGTCAAGTTTACTATCATAAAATATATTCATAAATATGAAGAATGTCTTGATTATTGTGTTATGCAGTCCAATGGCTACCCTAGTTAATCCATGTTCATCTATGTAGAACAAGCTCACGTCTGGTTCTCATTTCTAAAATGAAGCTGGTTTACCTTGTAGACAGCAGGGGGCTCAGTTGAGCTCTTTTATAAGCAAGCAAAGGCTTTACATTTCCACATGCACTTATAGTTGAGCAAATTTTTACTGTACACTCCATATGTGTCCTTCTAATATGCAAAATTGCGACTGGAGAATTACTTTTACAGACCATGTACAGTTTTTATGCAATAATACATCAAATACAGTTTATACAGTTTGCATATGAATACATTTTGTTTGCATTAGCCAAAACATAAAAGTCTGTCATTTCTATTTGTAGTGTATTGTAAACCTTTTTGTTTATTTTGGACAAAATAGAAAATGATTACGAGCATTTAACAAGCAGTTTGTTCAGATATCTTTTAAGCTGAACTCCAGGCAAAGAAAACGCACAGGTAAAATACATATAAGGAAGCTGTTTTGCCTGCTAATTTATACAGCACTGTTACATAGCACAGCTAGCAGATGCCACCACTTTGTCTGCTGCAGTTTTATATACTGTAAAAAGGATGATGGCCTTTCTTCATATCCAGACTGCAGATTGGATGGTAAAGCAGCAGGAGACTGATGTGGCCATCTCTCTGCTTTTTATTCCTATTAGAATGTTCTTTGTCAGCACATTTTCTGGCAGCACACCTGTTTGGCCCACAATGCCTCTCCAATTCTAAGTGCTGCTGTATTTAAAGAGGATGAAAAGTTCAGATTCTTAAACAAGTTGCATCAAGAAAACCTTAAATGAAAAAAATTGTTCTTAATTAAAAATCAAGTTGCAATAATTTGTGTATTTATCTGCTCGGCAACACGCTATTGTGGGTGCTCCTATTGAGCCAATCAGCGGTCCGGCGGACTCGATGTTCGCTGGCCACCTGCGATCGTTCTCCGCAGTGACAGAACCGGGATCTGCCTGTGTAAACAAGGCAAATCTCCCTTCTGACAGGGGAGATCACACAGATCCTGCCTTTCTGCTAAGCAGAAAGATGGATCTGTGTGTTTCTCCATCACACCGTCACCCAGGCCCGTCGGAACCCGACAGGCAAAGCAAGAAATTGCCTAGGGCCCCGAGCTGGCCAGGGGCCCCAGCAGGGAGGGCCCTTGCTGCACCTCTGCATCCTCCTGCAGTCCGGATGGCCGTGTACCATAATCGCACGGTACAGGAGATTCAGGTTCCTGTTCCCGGCCGGACTGACAGGAAGTGCACACACTGAGTTTTCACTTCCTTTCAGTCCAGCCACAGCCGACCGGACTGCAGGAGGACGCAGCGATGCGGCAAGGGCCCTCCCTGCTGGGGCCCCTGTGTGGACACCAACATATGCCGGCATGTGAGGCGGAGGATAGAGGTAAGCCGCCAACCCCCTTCAAACGGCCCTGCCATCACCTATACAGTTAAAAAACATAGTGAGGGAACACATTTAACCCCTTGATCGCCCCTGATGTTAACCCCATTCCCTGCCAGTGTCATTAGTACATAAACAGTGCATATTTTTAGCACCGATTACTGTAATAATGTCACTTGTTTCCAAATAGGTGTCAAAAATGTCAGTCAGGTGTCTGATCTGTCATTTTTTTTTCTGTTGACATGATTCTTAATAGTGATTGCAAAGGCTCAAGTTTTTTTACCTTCCTGAATTCTATGCAGGAAGGTAAAAAAAAACACTACTTTGTGCAGCATCCCCAGCCAACAGTTACTTGAGCCCCATCTCGATCCAACAATGTGCTCAAGAGCTACGGCTTTCCCGGATCTCTTCCTCCTCATTGGCTGAGACAGCAGCAGGAGCCATTTGTCAAAGCTTAATTGAAGAGCTGTCTTAATGAGTGGGCACACCTGGGCAATGCCCAGGGACCCCAGCTGCATGGGGGGCCCCTACACTTTCCCCAAAGCAGCTGGTTCTTGAGCCCACGCTGCCCATAAATTTGGGGGCCCAATGGTGCTGGGGGGATATCTGGGGTGTCAGAGTGCTGGGGAGGCATCAATATAGCAGATATATCATATGCACAGGACAGCTTTGTCAGTATGTAGTATTTTCCCCACTGTTTCTTTGCTGTACAGAACGATTGTTCATGTAGTTAATGCGGAGCTCCACCCAAAAGGTGGAAGGCACCAACTTGTCTGCCTCCTACCTATTTGATGTCTGTTTACCTGCATTGTCTCCATTGTAGGGGCCCCAGAGTATTACTTTGCCCAGGGGCCCATGATGCTATTAAGACGGCCCTGCTTAATTGGACAAGCTGAAGTTAAAAGTTGATTGGCTACCATGCAGAGCTGCTCCAGATTTTGCGCTCTCCGGTTTTGGTAAATCAATCCCTATGTAGCCGTGGCCAACTTGGTAGATCAGGAGAGCTTTATTATGTCAATTAAGACTTGCCACACCTGTTGGTTGGCTCTCTAATGAACTTATGAATTATTATTATTATTATTATTATTATACAGGTTTTCTATAGTCCCAACAGTTTGCGCAGCACTTTACATCAGGGAAGACAGTACAGTCACAATACAAATCAATACAGGAGGGATCAGAGGGATCCTGCTCGTTAGAGCTTACAGTCTAGAAGAATGGTACACTGTAGACTGCTGTGGGGAATGATTCATAAAGAGTCACAGATCAACGGGATTCAGGAAAGGATGGGGAAAGGATAGGATGAGCAAAAAAATGTAATGAAAGCATGGATCCCGAATACATTATGTAGGATCCCTGAGATCCTTGCTGTGCAGGTCCTCAGGTTCAGCTTCCTCTCCAGCAGGCCCTCAGGAGAACAATGAGCAGCACAGGTGTGACATCATCAACAGTCACTAAATAAGACACTCCAGATCTCATGACAATTACAATCATAAGAAACAGAGGTGTATAGGATATACCTTAGGTTGTCTCACATTGCAAACACAGGGAGGTTGATTTACTAAAACTAGAGAGTGCAAAACCTGACGCAGCTGTGCATGGTAGCCAATCAGCTCATAACTTCAGCTTGTTCAGTTAAGCTTTGAAATAAAAAACAAAAACTAAACAAAAAACAGGAAGCTGATTGGTTCCTATGCAGAGATACACCAGATTTTGCACTCTCCAGTTTTAGTAAATCAACCCAAGGGAGTCACGTGCCTCAAGTGCACTGCTACTTCCCATGACGAATGCAAAGCAAGCGGTACTGCTTAACCACAAGAAATCTTACCAGATATTCCCTATACAACAACAATTATTCCCTTTTTGATTACCGGCCTGTTTTAAAAGAAAAATACAGTTTTTCCTAAATTTAACTTGCTAAAGTGATAATATAATCATAAAAAATTGTAAGTAACTGCTTACAATTATGGAAGACTAGATATAGAAAATCAATTTCAAGTTCAAGTGTTTTTTTCCTTATTTTCTGAGTTGCACTTGGAACTTAGATACCCAGCACAGAAATGTTCTCTGTATGCATAAAGTGAAAAAAAAAGGCTGTTATTGTCAATGTGGTAAATTCAGAAGGTGCAAAGGATTTAAGAGAGGTAACTTAGAGCAAGCCAAGCAACGCCGGAGCTTCGTTTTATTGGAGCAGTGAGGAGCTCAGGATTGCTAATGTCTTTCCCACATGCAGTCTCTTTGATGAAGTAAGAAAAGTGAGGTGAATGCACTTGCCACCTGTCCTGGTACCTGCAGGTGGCAGGATCTCTGGTTTTATGGCACATTTGACGGCTTTTTTTTTCTATATCATTATTATTGTCTATTTGTTACTTATAATCTGAATTATTATTATTTTATTAATATTTATACTAAGCATTTCTGTCTAAATATGTTATACTATTATGTCCCACTGAATATTTCTTAAAAAAAATAAAGCAAATATAACTTTTGCAATTAGTTACTTATAATCTGAATTTTAGATATAATTATTATTATTTTATTATTATTAATATTTATAATAAGCATTTCTGTCTAAATATGTTATGCTATTATGTCCCACTGAATATTTCTTAAAAAAACAAAAACAACGCAAATATAACTTTTACAATGGATGTTTATGTTTTAGTTTAGTCTTCTTGTGTTTGGCTTGATTTTCAAAGGCATGTTTTAGTTTATACTCACAGTACTTCAGTGCTTGCTGAAAGAACAAAAAATAAATTCAATTCAATTCAATTTGATTCTATTACAGATATGATATAAAGTAAATATGTAGGAACTAGCTTTAAAAAACATTTTTTTTTTTTTTTGTTTTGTTTTTGGTGAAAACTTGAAAATGTATCAGAGAAACATACTGACAAAGTGTAAAGATAAAACATTATGTAATTGGATCTATACTAAAACAAGGGGGCATCTGAGGTATTTCCCATAGTGCCTATCAGGTTTCAGATTTTTATTTAGTGCAAATTAATATGGGCTGCTATGGGCAACCATACCTTTGAGCACTCTTTCAGTTATCCAGCTTTTATTACTACCACAGACATAAGGATATACTATATCCTACTCTCTTCACTCTCTTCACTCTGTAGCAAGCAACTAAATCTCAGCATCAGCAGACAGCTCCGTTCGCACATATGTTTTTTTTTTATGAAAGGCAAATCCACTTTGCACTACAAGTGCAAATTTCAAATGCAAAGTGCACTTGAAATTGCACTGAAAGTGCACTTGGACGTGAGGGGTAGATCTAAAATGAGGGGAAGCTCTGCTGATTTTATTATCCTATCATGTACAAGCTAAAATGGTGTTTTTTTATTTTCCTTGCATGTCCCCCTCGGATCTACAGTGACTGCACTTCAAAGTCTACTTTCAGTGCAATTTAAAGTGCACTTTTCACTTCTAGTTAGCACTTTGCACTTGTTGTGTAAAGTGGATGTGCCTTTCATAAGCATCATTCCTCTGCTATCACTTTTGACACGTTTTGAAATTTAAACAGCTGTTGAGGAGAGAAGACCTCATGTAGATAAAACTTATGTAGGAGGATTTATTTAATCTCTGTGTATCACCTGTCACTGCACTGGGTATATGGAATGGTTTACAACTACTTTAAAACCTTAATTAAACAATATTTAATTACATGTCTGAAAAAAAATTGCAGTTGGCTGTTACATGCAACAAAGATATTTGCAAACAGTTTTTATGAGATCCAGAAAAATTCAACAGTATTGATAAGAAGGAAATAGGGTAGGCAATACTTCCCATTTTATTCAGGGTTCTGTAATGTCAGTTCTTTAGTCTGACATTATCGGTCAAGTAGACCGAGCAGTCAATTCATTGTCTGGTTAACCACTTATCCTCTGGAAGATTTACCCCCTCTTTTCTGATGCGCGCCCCCTGCAGGCAGGAATCACGTATATATATATATATATATATATATATACAGTATATATATATATATATATATATATATATATACATGATTCGGCACACAGCTGCCATCCTGTGGCAGTAAAAGTGCTACAGGTCGGTCAGTAAGACGTTAAACACGTAATAGACTTCTGTAATATCCAGATCATCATTGTACATTTGCACTGCCTTCAATAACCCTGTATTCGTATCCTTATACAAGGAAAAAAAAAAGTTTTATTATTTCTTTAATAAACTGACAGCACCTTTTTTTATGCCAACCTTTCCAATTTGTCTTCCTCGGAAAGCTTTTGTTTCCATTCCTTCTTCTCATTTGATGTGTATCATTCGTGGATACGTACAGTGATGGGTTGCTACATTTTATGAAGTGTTATTATAAATGTTTCAACATTATGAGGCCTAATAAATGTTCTAGTGAGCAGTTCAACACGCTGAGGTATTGAGCTTTTCAGCTGCCAAAACCCAACTTGGCTGATCCATCTTTTTTTTCTTTTTTTTTTCAAATTTCCTATCAACTTTTCACTCAAGAGGCCAACTAAATATTCTGCCACCAGACCTCAGCCTTGTTGGCCATATCTCCTGACATACAAGACACCACTTTTTTGATTTAGCAGAAGTGTGAAATAGATTAGCAGGGTCGTATTTTTACACCTTTCCTTTGTAACTGTAAGAACACACTCCACACTCACAGCTGAGTGTCAACATTTTAGTCATGTAAGTGTTTATGGAGAGTTTACCGATATGAGAAAAACATGTCTGAGACAAAAAAGAACTGTATTTGTCGAGCACCACACAGCCTTCTCACTTCAGAGATGGTTAATGATTAGAAATGCCACCAATATTCCTGTGATTTTTAATTTAAGGCCCAATTTAACTTTAAACTTAAATTACCTATATACGTTCCAGGCGCATCAAAACTTTATTGAAAAAAAAACATCTACAGCCTTTGGCTGCACAACTGAAAGTACGCATCTACATATTTGGAGGGGATGCCCAGTTGCTCATGCCTTTTGGTTAGACATTTTTACAGTGCCCTACAAACTCTTTGACATTCCTAAGGCCCTAGACCCCACTGTAGCTTTACTTAACAAAAAAAACCTGGTTTGACCCATCATCAATGCAAATATGAGAAACTCTGGAACCCTTGGGCATCCCATTATCTACCACCCAACATTGACAAGACTTTGTTATTTCCTTAAAATAGAATCCACACATACCTAGTAATCACTACAGTGTCACTGCCTAAACCAGGGGTCTTCAAACTATGGCCTTCCAGTTGTTCAGTATTAACACATCCCATCATGCTTAGTCATGTCTGTGAATGTCAGAGTTATGCAATGCCTCATGGGATGTGTAGTTCCGCAACAGCTGGATGGCCATTGTTTGAGGATCCATGGTCTAAACCAAGGTGCCCCCTTCCCATTCTCAACTATCCCTTCCCCTTACCCCCATTTCCGCTTCCCTGTCTGCCTTTCTTTATCTTCCTCTCAGTTTTTTTTCTATCTCTGTCTCCCTTGCTTGTCTCCTCCCTACACCTCCTCTCAGCAGTTATTCACTGCAACTTCGACTAGATAACTCCTCACTGGTCTTGGGGCCCTCTATGTGCCATTAGGTCACAGTGCCCCATAGTTTTCTAGGTGGTTATTGGAATCATCATTTGAAATAATCCCTAAACCTCTATATTATCAGGCTGTATTGGTTTTTACACTTGTCGCCACAGCCGCCTCAATCTTTAATACCCATTGAGTAGTTGATACTCTGCCCTTTATTGTATGTATTGTACCAACTGACGTCTGGCTATGTTTCTGGACTCCACTGTGACAGTCCCCTTCTGGGAGACTCTTCCTGCTGTATATGATGTAATATCTTTTTTGTAATCTGTACATGCTCTTTTTTCTTGTCAATTGTCAATAAAATATTTAAACAAGGAAAAAACAACCGCAGCCTGAGAATAATGACTGTCCCATGCCATATGCCGCAACCAGACTCTTGCTATGTGTGGGGAAGCCAGAGCTATCCAACCAGTGGGGAGCATGAGCCTTGCTGTCTGCAGAGCTATAGGTTTGAATTTGTTGGACCACTGCAGTGAGACCACTGCTCCCCCACAGAGAGCAAACTCCCCACTCTGCAACTGCTTACAGGGGACATGCTTTCCTACTTAGACTATCGTCACTTAAAGTGGTTGTAAACCCTTTACAACCACTTTTACCTACATGTAAGCATAGAAAAGCCTGAGTACTTTCACACTGGAGTGGTGCACTTGCAGGGCGTTAGAAACAGTCCTACACCGCTCCTAAACCGCCCTGCTTATTAAAATGAATGGGCAGTGCTGCCATGGCACCTGCAAATTGCTTTGGCAGCGGCACTACATGGGCTCTATTAACCCCTTCTTTGGCCGCTAGCACCATTAAAACTACAGTAAAGCGCCGCTAAAACTATCTGCGCTTTATTGCCAACGCCCTCACCGCCCCAGTGTGAAAGTAGCCTAATGCTGCATACACACGACCGTTTTTCGGGTTGTAAAAAATTATGTTTTTAATGGTCTAGAAAAAAATATGTTTTTTTTTTCAACCCGATCATTAACCACTTTAGCCCCGGGCCTGTTTTTCAGATTCGGTGTTTACGAGACTAAAACATTTTTTTTTGCTATAAAATTACTTAAAACCCCCAAACATTATATATTTTTTTTTCTAACACTCTAGAGAATAAAATGGCAGTCATTGCAATACTTTTTGTTACACCGTATTTGCGCAGCGGTCTTACAAGCGCACTTTTTTTGGAAAAAATTCACTTTTTTAAATAAAAAAATAAGACAACAATAAATTTGGCCCAATTTTTTTACATATTGTGAAAGATAATGTTACGCCGAGTAAAATGATACCCAACATGTCACGCTTAAAAATTGCGCCCGCTCGTGGCATGGCGTCAAACTTTTACCCTTAAAAATCTCGATAGGCGATGTTTAAAAAATTCTACAGGTTGCATTTTTTGAGATACAGAGGAGGTCTAGGGCTAGAATTATTGCTCTCGCTCTAACGATCGCGGCGATACCTCACTTGTGTGGTTTGAACACCGTTTTCATATGCGGGCGCTACTCGCGTATGCGTTCGCTTCTGCGCGCGAGCTCGTCGGGACGGGGCGATTTAAAAAACATTTTTTTTTGTTTTCGTATTTATTTGTATTAATTTTACCAATTTTTAACACTAAAATAAAAAAAAAAAAAAAATTATCACTTTTATTCCTATTACAAGAAATGTAAACATCCCTTGTAATAGAAAAAAAGCATGACAGGTCCTCTTAAATATGAGATCTGGGGTCAAAAAGACCTCAGATCTCATATTTAGGCTAAAATGCAAAAAAAAAAAAAAAAAATTTAAATGTCATTTTTCAAATGACATTTAAAAAAAAATGTCTCTTTAAGACGCTGTTTGGAACTGACGTTTGACGTCACTTCCGCCCAGCAGAGCTACGGGGATGGACGAGGGAAATTTTTTCCCTCACTCGCATCCCCGCTGACCAGACGAGCGCACCCGATCGCCTCCGCCGCTACCGACGGCTCCGGTAAGCGGCGGAGAGCGCGGGAGCGCAGCGGGAGGGGGGGGGGACGCTCGTCCGCTACCGATAACGGCGATCTCGCGGCGATTCCGCCGCGGAGACCGCCATTATCGTTTACCCGACCGCCCACAGAAGAGATGGATATCTCGGTTGTGGCAGCAGCTGCTGCCGTTACCGAGATATCCATCCTCAAAGTGCCGACGTATACCTGCGGTGGGCGGTCGGGAAGTGGTTAAAACAACGTTGCCCACACACGATCGTGAAAAAAAATGCTCTAGCAAAGCGTGGTGACGTACAACACGTACGATGGCACTATAAAGGGGAAGAAAATGCTGCTTTCTAAACGATCGTACGATAATCGGATCGTTAGTACAGAGCTTTCGAGAGCCGATCAGGACAGTTCATCCGATATTATTCTATCGGACATGCACGAAAATGCAATACAAATGCATTACAACACATGACATCACTTCCGATTTTTTTTATTCTGCCGTACGAGAATTTTTGTGACTTTAGTAAACGCATCAAATTTAACGTGAGATTAGAATACAAAAAAAAAGGACGATCATTCGTCCGATAATCGGATCGGGTGTACCGGACATAAATCCTATTGCTTGGGCCAAACAAATAATAGTTCACCCTGTCACTGATCCAATAGCACCACTTTAATATTTTTTTACTTATTCTTTCTATTTTTTTTTTAAATGTGTCCCCACTAGAGAATCTCCATTACCTTAACAAAATCATCAGTAAAAAAAGGAGTGTGGGGACATCTACCCAACCAGGCCAGAGAGAGAGACAATCCTGACAGAGGTGCTAATGGTGCTTGCGGACCCATAAACAAACTAACAATTACTAACTGTAATTTGTAATTAATAAAATAGTGATTTTTTTTAATATTGCTAAACAATTTATTATGAAATACGCCAGTTGAAAGTTCAACGTGGTGTTTAAAAATGTTGTACCTTATAAAAACAAAGTAGTAATGTTTGCATAGCAATATAATACAAAAACAAACGTGACAATGAACTAAAATCCAAAGATAATGTTATTTTAAGAGTAACTGTCATTAATACACATAGAAAGCAAGGAGACACAGTTTGTTGAGCAAAATTCCTTTCTCAGATTTGTGGTATTTTCATAAAATCTAGGAATCTGCCTCTAAAAGAAACAATTGCAGGAAAGTTTTTACTGCTTTCTAATGTCTAAACAAAATGTAAGGATTTCTGCAGGGTGAGATAAGGTCTCAGAATTAAAAGGTTTCATTGACCTCCTACGGAATTTAAATATAGTGCAAGGCAGCCTATGTGATGACAGATTGTTTTTAAACACATGGGACCAGATTCAGATACACTTAATATTGCGCTGCGTAATCGAAATACTCTACGCTGCCGTATTTTACCAGGCTCTACATCGAATTCTGGTAGATTTTTGCCCGTACGCTACGGCGGCGTAGTCTATTTCTCGCCGCGTAATCGAAATACGCGATTAGGGGGCGTGAAGCATTTAAATTAAGCGCGTCCACGTGGCGATCGAACTGCGCATGCTCCGTTCAGAAATTTCCCACCGTGCATTGCGTGAAATCACGTCGTTACGTCATTCGTTGTTTGAGTAGCGTCGTTTACGAACATTCCTATTCCCGGACGACTTACGTTAAAAATAATAAAAGACGTCGGAAAACGTAGAAATTCGACGCGGGAACGACGGCCATACTTAACATGGGCTGTCTAATATTAGACCAGCAAAAAGCTGGTATAGTGTTACGCAAAAAAAAAGATGACTAAAGATGCCGTAAGAGATTGCGATTGAAGATCGTAATTTCAGGGATCGCCGGCAAAAGCTCATTAGCATACCCCGACGCGGAAAACGACGGGAAGTCCACCCAGTGGCCGCAATTTTATTGCAGCGTAGATCCGAAGGCGTACGAACACGTAATCCAGTCGAATTGAAGCCCGCAGCCGTCTATTCATGGTTTGAGGTTTCAGACTAGCTAGAAAACGCGCGTAATTTGAAATTACTCCAGTCTAACACCAGTTAGACAGGAGTTACGGCTCTTTGAATCTGGCCCATGGTCTCTTAGAAAATAGGAATGTGTTTCCTATTTATCATAGGTGTGTAATAATATAGGAGTGTACCCAATAAAAGACATACAGATACCTTTTAAAGTGTATGAGAAAAAAAAAAAAAAAAATTCAGTATTAAGTCCCTTTCACACTTGTACGCGCGATTTTACCGCGATTTCGTGGCTGCGATTTTACTGCGATTTTGCCGCGATTCGCGGCCACGATTTCAATGAATGCCTGTGTAGGTGGCATCAAAATCGGACCAAAGTAGTGCAAGGACTACTTTGAAGTCGGCACTACTTAAAGTCGTGCCAGTATGAATGGTGTTCAATGAAAATAATGGAGAATGACTTGTCATACGATTTTGCAATCCAAAATCGTGGGACAAGTCTTATAAGTGTGAAAGGGGACTTACCCTCCAGTACAAAAAGACAAACCTAGTAGACATGTGCATTCGTTTTCGTTAGAATGCATTTTCGTCCGAAAATCTGTTATACTTTTGACCATTCGATAGAAACCAAGTATTATTGGATTTTCGGACGAAAGCTATTCCCCAGCGAAAAACAAAATAAATCAAAACGATTTTCGGGAGTAACTAAATACATTTATTTTCCAAACGAAAACGAAAAAACGAAAAACAAAATATTTCAGTCTGCACATGTCTAAAACCTAGTGCTCATAGGCACAGCATAACCCCTCCGGATTTTTAGGTGAGTACCGTATTTGCTGGCGTATAAGACAACCTTTTGGATGTAAAAAAATGCCTCAAAACTCGGGATCCATCATTCAAAAGCCGCGCCTCCTCCTTTAGACTGTTCTGTGATAGGCAGAACACTAATTTTCCCAGCAGAGCCTCTGTTCAGTGTTCCGCCTATCACGGATGCCTTCTCATCCTCGGCCTCGGACGAGAAGACATCCGTGATAGGCGGAACACTGAACAGAGGCTCTGCTGGGAAAATGAGTGTTCCTCCTATCACGAAACAGTCTGAGGAGGAGGCGTGGCTTTTGAATAATGGATGCCCACAGCCTGAAACCCAAACTGTGCAAACAAAATAAGGTAGGGAGATCGTTGAGGTCGGCAATGGCACAGTGGAGGCATGTAATGGCACAGTGGAGGCATGTGATGGCACAGTGGAGGCATGTAATGGCACAGTGGAGGCATGTAATTGGACAGTGGAGGCATGTAATGTAATGGTATAGTGAGGCATGTAATGTAATGGCACAGTGGAGGCATGTAATGGCACAGTGGAGACATGTAATTGCACAGTGGAGGCATGTAATGTAATGGAATAGTGAGGCATGTAATGTAATGGCACAGTGGAGGCGTGTAATGGCACAGTGGAGACATGTAATTGCACAGTGGAGGCATGTAATGTAATGGAATAGTGAGGCATGTAATGTAATGGCACAGTGGAGGCGTGTAATGGCACAGTGGAGGCATGTAATTGCACAGTGGAGGCATGTAATATAATGGAATAGTAAGGCATGTAATGCAATGGCACAGTGGAGGCGTGTAATGGCACAGTGGAGGCATGTAATTGCACAGTGGATGCATGTAATATAATGGAATAGTAAGGCATGTAATGCAATGGCACAGTGGAGGCGTGTAATTGCAAAGTAGAGGCTAGTAGAAAAAGGGATTGTCTTATAAGGTGAGTATATCCCAAAACCAAAACATTTCCTGGAAAAATAGGGGGTCGTCTTATACGTCAACAAATATGGTATTTAAAAAGTATTGTTTATTGAAAACATAGTTTATACAGTAGAAAAATAAAATCAATTGCAGTACAAAAATACAGACATGAATATAAATGCCCTCTAGTATAAAATGCTGTATGAGATGACGCCTGACATGTTTCGGACCCCTAAGTCCTTCTTCATAGGCTGAATGGCATCTAAAGCATACGTCTCTAAGTGAACATATTTAAACATTAGTATAATAGTACAATTTTAACCTATTGCATGGAATAAAACATCCATGCAAGTACAGAAAATAGGCATGGTAGACTGGTACCCTCCAGTACATGGCATGCATATTTCCCCATGTTTTGTCTCTTTAAAAATGGTGCAAGAAATCCAGTGAACTTTCCGTTTCTGCTGTCAACTAGATTCCTCTGCAGTCAGAGGTGTTGTCGGCCCTGCCTCATGCTGCTTACACACAATCATTTTTCAGCATGAAAAAAACATTGTTTTTCAAAAACGTCATTTAAAATGATCGTGTGTGGGCTACACATCATTTTTCAGGTTCTGAAAAGCGACAAAAAAAAAAAAAATCAAACATGCTGCATTTTTTAACGTAGTTTTAAACAATGTTGTTTTTCGGGTTATAAAAAATGATCGTGTGTGGGCTAAAACGATGTAAAAAAGCCGCGCATGCTCAGAAGCAAATTATGAGACGGGAGCGCTCGTTCTGGTAAAACTACCGTTAATAATGGAGTAGGCACATTCATCACGCTGTAACACAGAAAATCGCAAATCGTCTTTTACTAACACGGAATCAGCTAAAGCAGCCCAAATGCGAATGGAACTTCCCCTTTATAGTGCTGTCGTACGTGTTGTACGTCACCGCGCATTGCTAGATAATTTTTTTAAAACGATGGTGTGTGAGCAACGTCGTTTTTAATGATGAAGTTGGGAAAACTAACAACGTTTTTTTCATGCTGAAAAATTATCGTGTGTACTCTATTGCTGAACTGCTGAGGAGGGGGAAATATGTCGCTGGAACAGGATGTGAGGGAAAATCTTTCCAATGATGTTAAAGACAGAAACAAAAATCTAACAAACTTTCTAAACAAGGGCAAGTTTATGGTTTTTCAGAGTTTAGGGGGTGTTTTTTTTACTAAAACTTGAGAGTTCAAAATCTGGTGCAGCTGTGCATGGTAGCCAATCAGCTTCTAACTTTAGCTTGTTCAATTAAGCTTTGTCAAAACACCCTTGAAGCAGATTGGTTTCTATGCAGAGTTGCACCAGATGTTGCACTCTCCAATTTTAATAAATCAATCCCATGGTCCCTGTGGTCAACAGGAGGAGGAGTAGTGCCTCATTGTTGGTGTTGGGAGGGGTAGTGCCCCGTTGTTGGTGTCAGTAGGAGTAATAGTGCCTCATTGGTGGTGTCTTTGGGAAGAATAGTGTCTAGTATCAGTAGGAAGAATAGTGTTCCATTGTTAGTGTCAGTTTGAGGAATTGTGCCCCATTGTTGGTGTCAGTGGGAGGAATAGTGACTTGTTGTTGGAGTCAGTGGGAAGAATAGTGTTTAGTATCAGTAGGAGAACAATTGCTCCATTGTTGTTGTCAGTGGGAAGTATAGTGCCCCATTGTTTGTGTCAATGGGCAGAATAGTGTCTGGTATCAGTGGGAGGAGTAGTGCCCCATTGTTGGTGTCAGTGGGAGGAATAGTGCCATATTGTTGGTGTCAGTGGGAGGAATAGTGCCATATTGTTGGTGTTATTGGAAAGAATAGTGTGTAGTATCAGTAGGAGGAATAGTGCCCCATTGTCGGTGTCAATGGGCAGAACAGTGTCTAGTATCAGTGGGAGGAATAGTGCCCCATTTTTGGTGTCAGTGGGAGGTAAAGTGCCCCCAGGGTCAAACAAAGGCATGCGATGATCCTTATCCAGCCCGCAACAAGCAGAGTTTGGAGACCACTGTTCAAAATGATTACAGCATAAGCACTAGTGTTGAGCGGAATACGCCATATTCGATTTCGCGATATTGCGCGAATATATAGAAGAATATTCGCGAATATTCGCTAATATCGAATATTCGTGATATTTTATCCAAAAAAAATTTTGCGAAATTTCGCTAATGCGAAAATGATTGCGAAATTCTCATAAACGGAGATCATTTCCTGTATTACTAAACTAATATGCACTAAACTCTACACTAACTCTACTTAAAAGAAATAACAGAATAACTCGAATATTCGGCAAACGGAATATTGCGCGATTATCTTCTCCGCCCTTCTTTTGCATCAGAGCCAATCAGAATAACTTGAATATTCGGCAAAAGGAATATCACGCAATATTCCTTTTGCCGAATATTCGAGTTATTCTGATTGGCTCTGATGCAAAAGAAGAGCGGAGAAGATAATTGCGCAATATTCCGTTTGCCGAATATTCGAGTTATTCTGATTGGCTCTGATGCAAAAGAAGGGCGCATCAGAGCCAATCAGAATAACTCGAATATTCGGCAAAAGGAATATTGCGCGATTATCTTCTCCGCCCTTCTTTTGCATCAGAGCCAATCAGAATAACTCGAATATTCGGCAAAAGGAATATCGCGCAATATTCCTTTTGCCGAATATTCGAGTTATTCTGATTGGCTCTGATGCAAAAGAAGGGCGGAGAAGATAATCGCGCAATATTCCGTTTGCCGAATATTCGAGTTATTCTGATTGGCTCTGATGCAAAAGAAGGGCGGAGAAGATAATCGCGCAATATTCCGTTTGCCGAATATTCGAGTTATTCTGATTGGCTCTGATGCAAAAGAAGGGCCGAGTAGCTGATGCGATTCTTTTATGTTGCCGAAAATTCGCAATGCGAATTTTCGGCAACATAAAAGAATCGCATCAGCTACTCGGCCCAGGGTCTCTCTCTAATCATACCAGCAATGCTTTTAGACGTCGATGGAGATCACTAGGATGTGATCTGTTTTAAAAATAAATTTGAAAAAATACGAATATTCGCCATAGCGAATATTCGCCGCGATATTCGAGTTATTCGCGAATACTCGAATATGCAATATTCGTAGCGAATATTCGCAATGCGAATATTCGTGAGCAACACTAATAAGCACTATGAAATTTTAATGCCACTTCAAGAGTAGCAACTTTTAGTTTAAAATGTAACTAAACCCTAACAATGGATTGTTTGCTCTCTTTTGGTTTGCTAAACATATGAACGAGTTGTGTTATATTTGTTATGTTTGTGTACAAAAAATACCTATTGTTTTTGCCAGAACTTTTGTGAGTTGATAACTTCCCTAGCTCTCTGGCTATGCACAAGAAGGTTATGTCGTTGAATATGGGGAAGACATAAGGAGAGGGCTATGTTCTTTGTAATCCATCAGAAATGGAGCAGGCAGGGCTGACGGACACCTCATGATTATGAATTCAGAGGTTGTCATGTCCATAGAGGATAGTAGGTTCATATTATAATTCTAGTACATCAATACTGTCGGATTGATTTACTCAAACTGGAGAGTACAAAATCTGGTGCAGCTGTGCATGGGAGCCAATCAGCTTCTAACTTCAGCTTGTTCAATTAAGCTTTGACAAAAAAACTGATTTCTATACACAGCTGCACCCAATTTTGCACTCATCAGTTTTAGTAAATCAACCCCTGTATTATTTTTTTTTGCCATGGCATAAACTTAAGGCCGGATTCACACTTATGTGAATTGGTTGCGGCTTAAACCGCATCTAATACGCAGAACATTTCTAAATAAATTGTTTTCAATGAGGTTGGTTCACATATGTGCAATGCATTCGCACTGCGCATTGCAGAAAAAACGTGTGCGGATTTTATGTCTTGCGGTGCGGCTCAGGTGCGAATACAGGCCCATTATCTTCTATGGGTACGCAGCTGATTCGCAGATGTGTTCAGTTCTCTTCAGGAATTTCTCTCATTCAGCTCAATACACTTCTCCCCCACTCTCCTCTCACCTGTAACTTCTCCCAGGTCTCCAAATTTTCAGCTAAAACGCAATGGATCTGCTAAACACTTCTGTAACCTCCCTGCAGAGATAAGAGAGCTGAAATTCGCACCGCACAAGTGTGATTCCGGCCTTAAGGGCAAGTTTACACCAGACGCAGTTCCGTTCAGTTCCGTGTGCATTTTTTCTGCACAAAATGCATGCACAGTGTTTTCCATGTATTCCAATGGCTCTAGTTGGCTCTAGTTCACACCATCTGCATCAGCAACTGACTGCATGGTGTGAACTAGAGCCAACTAGAGCCATTGGAATACATGGAAAACACTGTGCATGCATTTTTAGTGCAGAAAAAATGCACACGGAACTGAACGGAACTGCGTCTGGTGTGAACTGGCCCTAAAAAAATTGTGTCCCAACTACTCTCCAATCCATGAAACTCTGAGGCCGCGTACACACGTACGAGAACCTCGACGGGCCAAACACATCGTTCCGCCCGTCGAGGTTCTCGCCCAGCCGTCGAAATCGTCGACCAAGCCATCGGGAAAGGCACAGAGCCATGGTTCTCGATGGGCCATCGAGCAAATAGAGAACCTGCTCTCTATTTTGGCTCGACGGCTTTTCCAACGGGATGCTCACCGAAACCGTACACACGGCCGAGGTTCTCGGAAGAATGAGGATCCCAGAGAGCTTTAGCTGGTTTCTGCGAGAATCTCTGCCGTGTGTACGTGGCCTCACTCTGTTTATCTCAAGTTAAACTCATTCTGTGCACTTCTCTTATGACAGAGCCGGTATGAGGGAGATCTTTCCCATCTCCACGTTGCTACACAGAGCGATAATGCTAATGCGCACTAAGTTATTAGGGTGGGCCCAGGCACATCCGATGCACATCCGGCACACCCTGTGCACGCCTATGCTCAGAATCAACTGATTAGTAGTTCTTGAGGACATTTGCAAAGCCACACACCTCTGCCATAAGCACTGAGAAGTACTATCTTCTTATAGTATATAAAAAAATATATCAAATTCTACACAGTGTAAAACACAGTCTGGTCCAATACTTAACACCTTGTTATTTTTTAATAAATCAGCAGTACAAACTTAGATGGAAATGACACCTAATACATTTTGTTCCAAAAGAATCAAAGTGTGCAGTTTTGTTTTCTGTCCATAGTGTATGGATATTTTTGTAATATATAGCCAAGAAGTCAAAATGTGACTATGAATAAGTGGGTTTGGACCTTACTACAAACCTTCTGGACTATTATGTTACATAGGAGGCTTGTTATCTCTCTATGAAACATATTACAATGTGCTCTTGAAATGTTGTTTTGAGGTTAGAAAATGTCTCCTATCAAATTTCAATCATAATTTTTTAACTGGTCAACAGCCTGTCAGAAAGCAGTCACTCTTTCACTTTCACTTTTAATACATGACATAAAATTATTCTGCTGGCTGTAGAAGTATACCTCCGCTAGCTTTCCAGAATAAATGCCTGGTGCAGTCCAAGGAAACTTTGTCTTACATGGCATGCGTCCAGCCATAATCTTGGATCAGGAGATATGAATCCTGTTACTGTAACTGAAAACCTGACATACTGTTAAATAAGGTTTGCTTCTAGAAGTGGAAAGAAACAAATTTAAAAGGAAAATTTCCAGTTTGTCATTGTCTATGTAATGCACTACAGTATTTTATAAAAGTAAAGGTTTTAACGTGGGTGTTAAAGTAGAACTAAACCCATCGATTTAAAGGTTTCCCAAAACAGTGACATCAATGATAACTGTCACAGTTACTTGTGCTCTCAACTGAACTGTCAAGGCATCAAAATGTCTGTTGTCATAAATTAACACTTGTGCAGCACCAAGGCTAAGATGGCAGCTTTGTTCTGCTTTAAACATTCATAATGATAATTGTGCCTCCCACCCTTTAAGTCATAACATGGACCCAACATCAACAATATTTTGTTGTAAAGGCTGTATTCTATGCATGAAGGTAAAAAACCTTCTGTGTGCTGCTCCCCCCAGAGCCCTCCCTAATACTCATCTGAGCTCCCTCTCCATCCAGCTATGTGCACGGGAGCCTCGCCTGTCCCGGGTTTCTCTTTCCTCATTGGCTCCCACTGCTGTCAATCACAGCCAGTGAGTCAATAAGGAGAGAGTGGGGTTGAGCCGCGGCTCTATGTGTCTTATGGATGCATAGAGAGGGGCACAGGAGTGAGCACGCAACAGTACCCCCATAGCAAACGGCTTGCTTTTGGGAGAACTGATCAAGGGGGCAGACCCAGGAGTGCTAGCGGTGGACCTAAGAAGAAGAGGATTAATGGCTGCTCTGTGCAAAACCATTGCATAGAGCAGATAAGTATTATATGTTTATTTTATTTATGCTCGTTTGTCAGAAGCCGATCTTGAGACCAGCTTCTGTAGAACAGATAGCTGTATACACGAGAGTTGGTGGTTTCCTGCCAAGCCAACCATTTTCCACCGATTTTTGGCCAGTGTGTACCTAGCTTTGCACATGAAGCCATTGCCTTTCAGACAGATCATAGTACTCCTCCTAATCATACCTTCTGTCCAAAAGTCCAGCCCCAGGGTCAGGATCTTTTTTCTGAAATCCTTCTCCTAGACTCCTAGACTTCTTCCTCAGCAGAATCCATCAAGAAACTTGGTGGGAGAGCTTTTTTGCCAAGGAAAATGGTCGTGTGTATGCTTTTCATCGAGTAAACTGTCAAGGAACTCGATGAGGAAAAAAGAGAGCAAGTTCTCTTTTTCCTCGACGGGAGTCTCAATTTCCTTGTCGTGTTCCTCGTCGGGCTGGTTTTTCGACGAGAAACACATTGGTGTGTATGCTTAGAAACCTGCGCATCTTCGGTAAAAGTAGCGTTTGTAAAGGAAATAGCACATTTGTCACGCTGTAACAGACTGAAAAGTGAAAATGTCTCTTACCAATTTTTTACTTAACAGGCAGTAACATGAGATTAGCAAAAGCAGCCTCAAGGGTTGTGCCAGTGGAATCGAACTTCCCCTGCCGTTGTATGTGTTGAAGTCACCGCGTTTGAGAACGAGGAGATTTGGTCTTGACAGTGTGTAGGCAAAGACAGCTTGTTAAGTTTCTCGGCAAGCCTAACAAGGAACTCGTCGAGGAAAACAATGTGTCTTTTCCGACGAGTTCCTCGGTCATGTGTACGAGGCCTCAGACTTGTAAATTTCACTGCCTTTGGCCCTTTGATTTGGGCTATATGCATACATGCCTGACATAGATCAGCTCCATGCTGCAGCCTCTCACCCTGTAACTTGCTACAAATTTACAATGTTGTAGTCTGGTCACTGTAGAAGAGGTGACTAGGGACTAGATTTCTCCTGTCTGTGGAAGACTGATGATATTATCTCCACCTGAATACAGTAGCTAGCCTGGAGCTCAAAGACTGCTTTTTAATATTAAATTTACACCGGTTTTGAAAAAATATAAAAGTAACGTATAGGTTCACTTTATGTATTCGCTACATGCTTTTTTGCTAAAGTAATGTAAATATTAATGTTCACTTGCAAAGTTCACATAGAAGCTAACGGGTGGTGCTTCTTAAAGGCTTCTGGCATGGCCCTTAACTTCTTGCCTGAATCTGCTTGTCTAAGGGTATATTGAACCAAATAGTTTGCAACCAACCAACAATATTTAAATGTTTACTTCCCTTACCATGCCGCTAAAAATGTTGTCTCCAACATCTGATAAGCATCAGATGTTACAAGCCCATAGACTATAAATAAACTCTCCAAGGGACTACCTGGCTTTGAAAGCCAGACAGCATGCCTCTTTAAAATTACAATAAACTCTGGTTTAAAAAATATTCTATTCAAGTACCGGTATGTATTTTTAACTTAAATAAAGTATCTTCTGTTGCTCTCAACTTCCTCTGAATCTCTAAATTCCGTTAGAGTGTGACTACGTTCATTCTCCGTGGTCCCATTCTTTGTAAAAAATAAAAACATAGCCACCATCTCTTGCTTGCTTCTGAGATTGACTGGGGGCTATGGGATTTGTGGTGTGGATAGAGCACAGTACATGACTTAAACTAGTGTTCACTGCTTACATACAGAAGTGAGGGATGGAAAGAGATTAAGTAGCGCATGGAGGACATTATAAAGAGGCAGAAAATCACAGTAAAAAATGATTGCATGAAAAATAGATTACAGGGCCTTTAAAGAGAGACTAAAGGTACATGTGTTTTCACCTCAAGGCATCCTAGATCAGTCATTTTCAATGAGGGTGCCCTGGCACACTGGAGTGCCTTCAAGTTTCTTCAGGGGTGCCTTGGCAAAATACCTAAAAATTGCTCAAACATTTTATACAAGCTAGCATGTGAATCAAGCCTGGAGAGAGAAAGAAAATAAATCCCCAGTGCCGCACATCCACCCGAGTGTGTGATGATAATAATCATAACCTTAGCCTGGCTTCCACCAGCCCATGCCCCCAACGTGTTTTGCTCCACCCCTTGGTGCTTAATTTGAGGGATGGAGAACTCATGTGCTTGGGGGAGTATAAGAGCATCATCGATGGTCACTAGTGAGAACTGCCAGGTGTATGAGATTAATCATGATCGGTAGTGAGGTGAGGGAAAGAGGAGTGGAGTGTGAAAGACAAAAACAGAGAAAGAAAACAAAAAAAAAAGCAATGGCAAAAAGTATGTACATGAAATGTGAAAAAATAAAAAAATCTATGTGTTACAGGAGATAGCGACTTGAAAGGTATGGATGAGTGATGAATAATGAATGACAATAATGTGTACAAGGTGGGAAGAGTGTGAATGGAAGTAAGAAGGGAATAAAAATAAGGGGCTGGAATAGGGGTGAAAAATACTGTGTAAATGTTGAAATAAAAAATGAAAAATAAAGCACAATTGGGATGTAAAAAATGTATAAAGGTATGTTGGGGATGTGGATCAAACCTGTCTTTGTTTTCAATTCATTTGTATGAGGCCCCGTACACACAAGCAAATGAATCTGCTCAAATCAGTCGGACAGATCGATTTGATCAGATTTGTCTGCTGGGCTGTTTTGGTTTGATCGCCGTACACACGATCAAACCAAAATCCCCGCCGGCAGACATCGCGGTGACGTGGCGGTGACGTTGACGCCGCCACGTCACCGCACCAGGAAGTAAAACACTTCCGCGCATGGATTCAACGCATGTGCGGGCAGATATGTCTGCTGGTTAGCGTACTAACCAGCAGACATATCGGTCCGACGGGTTCCCAGCAGACAGATTTTAAAGCAGGCTTTAAAATCTGTCTGCTGGCCAAATCCGTCGGCTCGCCCGTACACACAATCGAATCTGTCTGCTGAGATGGTCTGTCAGATCGTTTTCAGCAGATAGATTTGATCGTGTGTATGCGGCCTTACTCTTTTTCTTACAAAAAGGTTTACATTTAAACAAGATACTATCACATTATGTATCTATTGCTACTTATTATTCAATCTATAAAATCTTGAACCATAGCCATAAATCACATTACCTTTAAGACAACATTTATTACATCATATGTCTACATATAATCTACTAATCTTCCATTCACTTTCATCCTCACCTCCATTAATCCATCACAAAAAATGGTCCCCATATTCACACCCCTATCGTTTTACGTTTCATTTTAATTTCCCCTTAATATTCTTCCTTACTTCCCCTTTACAAGTATTCTTTGATTCTTTTTGGAGAACTGAAATTCATGCCATTTTTGCCATAATTCTGGCATTTGACTATTTACATATCCTTCTTCTCTTATCTGTCTTTCCATATATTGTATTTCGTTCACTTCACATATACATTCTGCTATGTTTGGACTTTTATTTTCTCTACAATTATGAGCTATTACTGTTCTAGCTGCTGATGTCATATAATGAACAATATCTTTCTTAATACTCTTTATTGATTGTGGCATTGGAGATAATAATGAGAGATCTATTTTTACATCCCTCATTAGCCCCGACACTTTTTGATATATTTCATGAATAGTTGTCCAGAATTTTCTCACCATATGACATTCATACCAAATGTGATCCATAGTCCCCCTTTCCACCTTACATCTCCAACAGATGGTCTCATTAAGGTTGTATATATATTTGCTATCATTTGTTGTATTTTTTAGCTATGACTAAGCACTAGTGTCAGTGCAAAATGCGTCAGTGGTTGGGTTTTATTTTATTTTACTTTGCTGTGATTTGTAGTGCTGTCCTTCTTTCAATAAAGGCTTCAATTTGTTCAGTGTGCAGCTGTCCAGAGACAATTTTTGTTCCAACGGGACTCCAATACTATCATATTGCTATTTTGTAATTTCTTTCTTGGTATTTAGTAGCTATTGATATATTGTGAATTATTTCAAATATTTTGTCCCATTCTGTCTCTGATATTGATCTCCCTATTTATTTTTCCAATTTTTTCATTCCTGTTAGAGCCTGTCTTTAAGTTACACAAAGCCATACATGTTCATTGTCATTTTCATGTCACATTGACATCATCACCAGTTGATAAGGAGGATGCCTGGTGCCTGCCCAGCATCCTTGTTTGCCCCTCTCCTGCCCGTCTCTGTGGGTTACATTGGCTGGGTGAGAGAAACTGAGTGAGAAGAGAAATATTGGAATACCAGTCAGTCAGTGTGCAAAGGTGTATTTGCTTTGGAAGAATAAATAACATCCAACGTTGAGTGTGTGATGTTGCTGCATTATTAGTTTAGCCTTTTACATATTAGAATGGGCTGCCTCGATATTGTGCAGAATTTTAAAGGGTGCCTTGACACAAAAAACACTGCTCTAGGTTACAAATAAGTTCAGGTTCAACCTTCATCCTTGCTCTGTCTCAAAGCACCAGTGAACAGCTAATAAAGAGCTAAAATGCTAATAGCTTGGCTGAATTGTAATATCTACAGTTGCAAAGCCCTAACTTGCCTCCATCTAATAACAAAAACATGTGATATAAATTATCAGGTTTAAATGGCATCTGGAAAATGGTTGACATGCTGTCATCAAATTCATTGAGTACATATTTTCTTGGATGCTGGTGTACAAACTGTGTAGTTAACTAGTCAGCGACATTGAGGCGCTTATTAATTGCAGAAATATGTGAGCAAAGAGATATACTCGACAGAAGGAGTGCCAGGACACACATTAATGGAGTCTTATAAATGTGTCACCAAATAGTACTTTATGTTGTTACCTTTGTACAAAAGAACAGTGATTGTGCTTGACATAGGTCACTCATTCCATGATTCAGATTTTTTTCCCCCCATAGAAATAGAAGTAAAGAGCACTTGTGTTCTAAATATTAAAAGCTGTTTGCTTTTGCCCTGTATGTGTGCATTTGCCGTTCTCCTTTGTTTTTTAAAAGGAAAGAGAAAAGTTTTTTGTTTTTTTTCTACAATAATTTAATGATATTTTATTCAATATTGATATAAGCTTTAAATATCAGGAAGGCATTAATGATATTCTCCTTGCGATGTGAAAAAAAAATACTTTTGCATGGAAATTCTGGTAAAAAATAGAAACATTCAACAGTAAACCCTGTATCTTAAAAGGAAATGCTATTTTTATACTGTTTGTAATAATATGCCACTCCAAAGTATAACATGCAGGATACCCCTATGAGTCGATCTTATCTGATCAGGTTTTCATTTGCATTTGTAAGGCCGCGTACACACGATCGAATTTATCTGCTGAAAACGGTCCGACGGACCGTTTCAGCAGACAAATTTGATCGTGTGTACAGGCGGACAGACAGATTTTTCCAGCAGACAGATTTTAAAGCATGCTTTAAAATCTGTCTGCTGGGAACCCGTCCGTCCGACATGTCTGCTGGCTAGTACGCTAACCAGCAGACATATCTGTCCGCACATGCGTCGAATGGATTCGACGCATGCGCAGAAGTGTTTTACTTCCTGGTGGCGGTGACGTGGTGGCGTCAACGTCACAGCCACGTCACCGCGCTGTCTGCCGATGGGGATTTTGGTTTGATCGTGTGTACACGATCAAACCAATCTATCCCAGCAGACAAATTCGATCAAATCGGTCTGACAGACCGATTTGATCGGATTTATTTGGTCGTGTGTACGCGGCCTTAAAGTCCATCTCCAGGCAATTTTCCAAATTAAAATGGACTCCGAGGCAGAGAAAACAAAAACACAGCTCAGGCTGCAATACTTACCTTAAGGCGGTTGTAAAAAAGGTGGAAAAAATGTATAAAAATCTGTAAGGCCTCGTACACACGAGCAGACAGATTTGTACACACGAGCAAACCAAAATCCCCGCCAGCAGACAGCGCGCTGACGTGGCAGTGACGTTGACGCCGCCACGTCACCGCACCAGGAAGTAAAACACTTCCGCGCATGCGTCGAAACCATTTGGCGCGTGTGCGAGAAGACATGTCTGCTGGTTAGCATACTAACCAGCAGACATGTCGGGCGGACGGGTTCCCAGCCGACAGATTTCAAAGCATGCTTTGAAATCTGTCGGGTGGCCAAATCCGTCTGTTAGCCCGTACACACGATCGAATCTGTCTGCTGAAACGGTCTAGCAGACCGTTTCCAGCAGACAGATTTGATCGTGTGTACGAGGCCTAAGACAAAAGCACAATGACCTAGTATGCATCACATACTAGCTCAGTATGAAACACGTACCTTAGAATGAAGACCTCCAACGGCGCCCACACACCTCTGATGACATCTTTCCCAGTGTTTCTTCGGGGTTCATGGGCTCCGGAGCTGTGAGTGGCCTGCAGCCACGTTGAGGTCACTTCCACGCATGCGCACGGGAGCTGTTGTTTACGGCACAGGTCGTGCATGGTAAGCCAGACCTTCAGAGCACATGCGCCAATGGTATCGGCTGCATGCAATCTGAATATCTCCTGAACTGTGCCTTATGGCTGTGGCTTACCTGTAGGTACAAGTAAAAAATAATACTTTACTTCCACTTTCAGTAATACATTGTTCCTGACAGTGTTTTTTTTTCCCTAGAAGATGTCGTCAGTCTTCTGGGTCAAATGACTCACAGGGTCATTCAACCCAAAAGACTGAGGGCGTGCAGGGTGTCATGGCCAGTCCCCTAAAAGGGTAACTCAATTTTCATGAAAAAATATAGCAAATACAAAAATAAATACAATAGTATATACAATAGCTACACAAGCCAAATAGTAATTTAATGTTGTTAAAAATTACCTTTCCATTTCAATCTGAAGCACTGTCATTTTCTTTCAAATTCATTGCAGGTTTATACTTAGGGCAGCCCCAATCCTTCTCTTCTGGGGTCCATGCTTCTCCTCTTCTTTGTGTGCCCAAATTGAAAGCCACTTCCTATGGCGGCATACTCACTCCTGTCCATTGACACACACATTGCAGCTCTGCCCACTTCCCCTACTTCCTCCTCACTGAATTTGATTGACAACAGCAGGAGCCATTATCATTTCCTGCTTGAGTGCTTGGCTCACTGACTTTCCCAGAAGTCTGCACTGAGATACAAGTAAGGTTTTAGGCATCCTCTGCAACAAAAATTTAATTTTTAATGAGATACGCCTAAAGGGTTGATTATACTGTGGGTGCATCAGCTAGATAATAATGAAAAAGTCACTCCCATTCAGAGTCACTCCTCAGGCAACAAACAGCTTTTTCTTCAGAGCACAAATAGGTAGAACTCTGCAGCAACGTTTGTTAAAATACCTGTCATACACATTAATTGTTTTTTTTTTTTCGCAACAAAAGTGGAGAATTCCCCGGTTCTATTTTATCATATAGCTACATAACCAAGGCATAATAAGGGAAAGAAAATCGTATAGTGGAGGCCAGCAGTGGACCAGACAGTGATGTTGTGGACTACCAGGAGGGCAGTCAAGCAGTTGAAAACCACTGCTTCTTTATATATAGCTTTATAAAACACAGTTTTAAAGGTAGAATTCCCCACTGTTTGTATTGTTGATTACAGCTTGATTAGGTAACATGAAATGCCAGATTTGATGAGCTGCTCTAAAAATTATCGCTATAGTGTACTGGCAACAGATAGAAAGTGCAATTCTTCAATGATTTGTCCCCCTTGGGAAAGATATGCAAGAAAATATGCTAAGTGTAGCAATTATATGAAGCGTGGTCTGCTAGCCAAGGTTTATTGCTTGGCTCCGTTATAAAACATTTTTTATTACCTGGTTATGGTTCATAGATCTGTGGCGCTTGTTTATAACAATTCTGCCCTATTAATGAAACCAAATCTGCCTTTTTTTTTCTTCACTGAGTGCATTCATAAGTGTTTGTGGGATCATAACACTGTACAAAGCTTATGTAACAGTTCTGTAATAAGGCCGTCTGTCATGTCAGCACTGTCTTTATCAGAAACCACAGAGACATAACGTGTCCGTAATAGCTTGTAAGGGGAAAGGAAAAGGATTTACTTGGTGGAAATTATTTTGTGAGATTGGATGTATGGGCTGTTTTTCATAAAAAAGGAGGGAAATAAATAGTGTTTATATATACCCTAAAACATAGTCATATGAGTTATTGTGTGAAAGGTGATCCATCCTTACTCACTTCCTTCATGCGTCTGATCCTTAACTTTACTGACATATATGCTGAAGGATAAAGGTGTTAATTTGTTTCATCAGTCACAAGTCACCTGAAGGCCTCTGGCTTGGTTGTCTCTGGTTTTTATCTACTTGGTTTTAATGTTCACAACGCAGGCTGGGATGAACCATTCCCCATGAAGCTAAAAAGTATTAGGGAAAAATAGGCTTATATTATACTTTTATATGTTTATCTGGCCAAAAAACGTATATAGTCAAATTTTTCCATATTTGTAAAAAATAAACATACCCGCTGATCTTCCAAAAATTCAGTAAGCTCCTAACTTATTGTTTAACCTGGTAATGGAGTGCTTCTAAAAGGGTCTGCCTGCTGGCGGGGATTTGCAGTATTTGTTGCTTTACTAAAGCGTGTCATTGGTGTTCTGTCTGTCACTTTTGTTTTTTTACTGCACTGAAATTCCAACCTGTATTGTCAGCTCTGCCCAGATCCAGTGGCGGCTGCTCCATTAGGGGTGCAGGGGCCGCCCCCCTAATCCATGCTTCCGGCCCTTAATCTAAATGCAGGGCGCCGGATGCATGGATTTCTATGTTTTTTTTTATTTTGGAAGCACATGATTAAAGCATGAGGCTGTTTGCCACTGCCCAGATCTCTTCTAATGTACTACGAAACATATCCCTATGCCCTCATTTCCATAGCCCAAGGAGAAGGTGATTTGTAGTTCCACATGGTAGAACTCAGGTAGGTCTGAAAACACTGTTTGGAATTTCAGTAGAGGCAGCATTGTCACCCCAATACAGGCATTCCTGGCAGATCAACTGGTACTTGCAACATTTCTGAAAAGATAAACCATAGGGAAATCTTGATGTATTGAAGATGTACTGAATATAAAAATATATACAGTATATATTGTTTAGATTCATATATATATATATATATATATATATATATTTATATATATATATATTTAAACAATATATACTGTATGGCCCGGATTCAAACATCAGCGTATTTATGCGGCCGTAGCGTATCTCTTTTACGCTACGCCGGCGCAGCACGGAGAGGCAAGCATGGAATTCACAAGCAAATGCTCCCAACTCTGCGCGTAGCGTATATTTCGTAGGTGTAAGCCGGGGTAAGTGGAAGTAGGTGGATGTGGGCTGGAAGTGGGCGTGATCCATGTTAATGAAGCGTGACCCCATGCAAATGATGTGCCGGGCGCCAGACAAGTACTTAAAATTAACTGCACATGCGTCGGGACATGGACGTATACCGTGCGCATGCGTACAATCACGTCAGAACAACTGCCTAAGATACGCCGGATCACTGTTTATGCCGTGAACGTAACCTACGCCCAGCCAGACCCACGTTGGCCCATATTCACAGACGTCCAACGTAAAATAAGTAGGCTTGTGTTCCCTGGTCCATACCTTTGCATGGGTTGCGCCTCATCTATGGGGAATAACTTTACGCCGAACGTAAAACGTACACAAACCGCTTAAATCATGCGCCGGGCACAAGTACGTTCGTGAATCGGCGTATATCCCTAATTTGCATATTTGAATAGAAATTCAATGGGAAAGCCATATGCATCCTGCGTAAATATGCGCCCACTCTACGCCGGCGTAGGCAAGTTACGTCAGTGGGATAAAGTCTGTTTTTAAGCGAATCATGGTTTGTGGGTCCGGTGCACAGATACAACGGCGCATATTTGTACCTACACTGCGTATCTGGAGGTACGGCGGCGCAAGTGCTTTGTGAATCCGGGCCTAAATATTCATATATTCAGTACATCTTCAAAACATCAATATTTACCTATGGTTTATCTTTTCAGAAATGTATTTGTATACAGTATACAAGGTGTGTCTATTAAATAACAAGACTGTGATCCCACCTAGTAAACAAAACTGTCGGAGACGGTTATAACTGAATGCGTGATGACCTTGAACATGTTTGCACCTTCATGACAAGCAGCAACACTCTGTGACGTTCAGTTGATTGTGAGTCGCCATTTAGTTTGAAATGCTAAGTTTAAAAGGAATGCTAAGAAAGAAAGAAATGCTAAGTTTAAAAGTTAAATTAGAAATTTTTAATAAAACACCAACAGAATGTTTTCAAATGCTCACTTATGGGCATGGTGGCCTGTCTCGTGCGCGTGTGTTTGAGTGGCACAAAAGATTGAGCGAGGGACGTGAGAATGAATTAAATCAGTGCTTAACCACTTTAGCCCTGGAAGATTTTACCCCCTTCCTGACCAGAGCACTTTTTACAATTTGGCACTGCGTTGTTTCAACTGACAATTGCGCAGTCATGCTGTACCCAAACAAAAATTGTCTCCTTTTTTCCCCCCACAAATAGTGCTTTTCTTTGTGGTATTTGATCACCTATGCGGCTATTTTATTATTATTATGTTTACTAGTAATGGTGGTGATCTGCGATTTTTAGCGCTACTGCGACATTGCAGGAGACAGATCGGACACTTTTGACACATTTTTGGGACCTTTGACATTTACACAGCGATCAGTGCTATAAAAATGCAAGAGATGCATTGAGGCTCATTTACAACTTGAAATGAATAGGCTGCCTTTACACAATGCATGTGAATACACAGGAACCCATGCATTAACATGCACACATTATAGTGTAAAGGAGCCCTCGAACTTAAATGAGAAATGTTTGGTAAAGCAATTTCTAAAGCAGTTGTTGCTAATTTCACTTTGTGAACAGTTACAAAGCAACTTGCTTTCTTTTGTAGGTATATACACATTTTAAATATTAGAAAGTTTAGAAAGATGGAATCCTAAAAAAAACATTAAATATTGTTTTATTGCTTATCATGATCTCCCTTTATGTTTGTTGGACACACTTCTTGTGGTTTCTGAAGTTCTAGTAAAATAATATGTTTAGTGTAAACATATAGCACTTAATTATATTTTTTGTTTTCTGAGAGAAAGTGAAAAACTCATTCACATGCCCCTCTTTTGAATCCCTGCCAATTTATTGTTTAAACAGTGCTTCTAAGCTGCTTTGAGGCTGCCCCCACTTGAAGATCTGCTTGGCTTTTTTTGGCATGCTCTGAGGCTAGGCAGCATTACAGTGACAAAGCCAATAAGCTGTTAGTTGTGGTAACATTGGCAGTGTAGTTACAAGAGTTAATGGGTGGGGAGTCCAAAAGGTTGGGGCTAGATTTCAGTTCTACCACTTGTTATGTTCTTTACTCAGATATGATTACCTTAATGTAAACCAGTACATTGCTCCTTATCCAGCAACACTTATTCATCTTTACTTTGCACCCCTGTTCATCCTTGGGGAGTTAGAAAAAGAAAGCATGTGTAAGCCAGGACTCGAAATTTCAAGTGCTGAGCTACTAGCCAGGCCTCTAATGCAGCCAGCCCATGTCCACCAATGCAGCCTGCCTGTGTCCACCAATGCAGTCTGTGCCTAACAATGCAGCCTTTGTCCACCAATGTAGCCTTTGTCCACCAATGTATCCTGTTTTCAACAATACAGCCTGTGTCCACCAATGCAGCCTGTGCTTAACAATGCAGCCAGTGTCCATCGATGCAGTCTGTGCCTAACAATGTAGCTTTGTCCACCAATGTAGCTTTTGTCCACCAATGCAGCCCATGTCCACCAATGCCGCAAGTGCCTAACAATACAGCCTGTGCCTAACAATGCAGCCTACCTGGGAAGAGAAGAGAGGAATTTCCGGCTGGATGATCAGAGCGCCGAGGAACATCACAGCTTTAATTTCAATTGCTGTGTGTTCCCGCCGCTCGCCGTCACATACAGCCCTGCCTCCTGGCCCAGGGAACTTTGATACACATCATATACATCACACGTCCTGGGATTGGACAGGTGATCTGTCTATAAAATTCCCTGGACAAGGAGGAGGGGCTGTATGTGACAATAAGTACAGAGAACACACGGCAATAGAAAAGAAAGCTGTGATGTTCCTCGGCGCTCTGATCATCTGCTCTCCTATCTCTTCCCCTTCGCAATCGATGGGAGAACGGCTCCCATACAACCCCGCCTGCAGGCAGTGCATGCCCCCGCTCACAGGCAGCCCACCCTCACCAGCCCTCATTTTCCACTCGCAAGATGCGAGTAGTAGGCAAATGGAAAATTTGAGGGCTGTGTAAGCCCAGAGTTAGAGGTAAACAGGGATGAGGACTATCTTCCTGCCCCATGTGACAGTACAAGGCCAATCATTAGGCACCAGTGCCCAAAGTAAGAGGAGTAAATCTCATGCTCTATAGTCAGAAAAAAAATCTGTTTTCTTCACTTCCAGCGACCAAATGGGTAATTGGGAATGTGCAGGAAAGGTTTGCATGTGCTACTGAGGAATGGGTCAGTTAGGTAAACTTGTTACTATGCCCTGCATACAAAACAAATGTGTGCTTTCAGAGCCAATTTACACAGGGGCGTCTCGTCCCTTGTTCAATAGAATCGTTCTTATATGAGCGACGCAAGTCGCTCCGACTTAGAAAAGGGTTCTTGTACGACTTTGGGGGTGACTCGAGGCGACTTACATTGACTTCTATACAGAAGTCATTTTGCAAGTCGCATCTGAAGTCGTCTTTAGGTCGCCTTGCCGAGTCGCCCCTGTGTGGCGGCATTGTCTCTATGCAATCTAGTTGCTCTCTCAGCAGCTCTGGATGGACACATTTCTCCACAACACCTGCAACTACAAAAGTTACCTACAATAGAAGGCATGCTGGAGATGGCATAATATACTTAATGGTTGGTACCAACACACCATATTGGAAAGCAGAAGATTGTCATAAACACATATAGGTTAGCGTCCAAGATCTGCCATGAGATCCAAGAGAAGCAGAATGTAATTCTTTAAATGGTCTCCCTTAGTTGGTTCTGATGAATAGCCTGCTTTACCCATAGTAATCACAGGGGGTGATTAGCCGTTCCTTTACAAGGGAATCTTTTAATTTCCACCACATTCACTTAGCCAACTATAAGGCTATAAGTATCAATCCAAAGGCACCATGACTCTGCAGCTTCCAATAGTGTGTCACATAACTCATCACATAACTCATCCGAAATTAGTGTCATAGACCAGTGCCTGCATTAAGGTATGAATTGAAAACTAAACATGCAATGTAACTAAGCCAGGATCACTGTAAACTGAAATGAGCCATGTAACACTTAAAGTGTTAATAAACCCAGAACCCTGTATTTACTATATCTGAGCTGCCACAGTGCACAGAACATGGAAATGTAATAGTTTTAGTAAATATAAACTGCTAAATACCTTTTCTCATCAGCAGTCAGCAGTATATAGCAGTCGTATGACTTCCCTCAGTGCCTGGTTAAAGCTTGTAGGAGGAATTTTCATTCTCCCCATTTGTCCTATGAGGCTGCAGGACCCCTGGCCATCTGTCTGGACAGTGCTGATTGGCCCTGTGCTGATCACATGCACCATCCCAAGAAAAAAAAATCTTTAGCAATACACACCAAACTGAGCATGTAAAGCTTGCCCCCAATGCTCTGTTCTATCAGGAGATGGTGTGGGGAATGTGGAAGAAGGGGGGATTAGAGAAGACACAGTTCATAGAAATAACTCCTTAGGTTCCAGAGTAAGTATAACAAGCATGCTTTACTGCATATACACACTGATTTTACTGTTGTGGGTTTAGTAAAACTAGAAGTGTATTTACTAGGGCTGCCTCTGACTTTTAAAATGCTTTCATTACCCAAAATATAGAACATGATAGAAAAACAGTTCCATGACATAAAGAAAAGATGGCTGCCGCATCATGTGTCCGAAACAAAATCTGTGGAGCTGGTACGATGGGCTTTGATTTATGCCACCTAAACTTTACGTTAGCGTGAATAAAGAAAACCTACATACATATTTTAACTGTGTTAGCATCAATAGGTTAAAATTATATTCAATTTTTTTTTCTTAGGGAACGCAAACTTGCATTATATGTACAGGTGCGTAGTCTTGCAGAATATGTCCCAACCAGGACTGTTACATTCTTCCGCTGATTTAAAATGCTTGTGGCACTGAACTCATGCTGGGTGGTACTGTAGTTATATGGGTCAGCCTAAGGTTAAGTGTATATTACTTCCCTGGGAAGAAAGTTAAAAGTTGTGTTAAGTGATTACTGGCAGGGTTAAATTTATTTTCGGCTATTACTTTAATGAGAAGCGTGATTTAATTCCATATAGGGAGGTCATTTTATATAGCAAAAAAAAAAAGCAGATTGTTTCAATAGCTCAATTTAGGCACGATCTTTCAGGCTTCAGATAAAAGGAGAAATGTTTATATAGTTTCTGCTTGTGGAGTAGGCTTGTGATTGGGAGCACTTGTTACCATAATAAGAATAAAAGGCGAGCGGCATGTGAAAGAGGAGTATCCTGCTGGGTTTAAATGCTTTTCCATCAAAGCATGCCCTCGCACACAGGATTGCTTATATATTGCTAGAAGAGTGTTGTTCTTTCTCATTGGCAGGATCTTATTCAGTGTAAGTCATGTCTCTGGAAAATGCCAAATTGAAATAATAACCATTCCTCCAAGGTAACCATCGGTCTTTTGTCTCCGAGGTATTGAAAATACCCAGAGTGTTTTGTGGTTTAAGTTTTGGTCAGATAGGGCATTTGTTCTCAACCCAAGTATTTGCAGGACCTTTTAGGACCTGGATTACTTTAATTGAAATGGACATTTTGTATAACCAGATTTGAAATACGCGCTGTGTGTCTTGTGATGTATGATTTGGGCTTTTTTTTACTTCTGCAGCGTGATCTAACAGAATTTTTTTTTTTTAATTAGTTATAGTTCACACTAGCGTTAGCCCTCTGAAGAGCAATCTGTGGTGGAACGCTTTAAGAGGGTGTTTGAGAGATGGCAAGGTATTATGACACCTCCTATTTTAACTGCTAAAAGCCTGCACCACCATTGCATCATGGCCCTATTCGCTTGGGTCGTGTTCTGTGGGTGGCACTATACACTCATTGCAAAAGCAGGTTTAACCCTTTAGCTCCAGAAGATTTACACCCTTCATGAACAGAAGGTAAGGTTGCACCTCTCCTGAAGATCACCAAATAAAGTCCAGTACTGCTGTCAATTGCCAGGTGCCTGCCTGGTCCGGGACCCAAAGTTCCATAAGGCAAACAGAAAAGTGGTGGCACTTCCAACATTAAAAATCCATGTTTATTGAAGAATATTTAAAATCCTAGACAAGAGGCGCATGCGCGGACAGCTCCGGGATGGCAGCTTAGCCTTGGAGCTCCGCATCGTTCCGGCCGTGCGGCGGATCTAACGGGCGGATCGGGTCCCGGCCGGCCACCACGCCACAGCTGATCGAAAGGGGAAAAGCAGGGGTACTCGTACATGTCGGTGGGACCGACAAGACGCAGCCTGGGACCGCAGCTGGAAGCGGTAAGCGGGACACGCACCCACAAGATGGCGGGCGGCGCTCAGCCCTTCCTTACTGACACGGAGGAGTCCTTTGAAGCCAGACCCTCATATGCCTCTGTAGCACGCCCGCTAACACCAGGGATCCCGGCTGGCCCCCTCTCCATCATGGCTCACTCCCCAGCCTCAACAGAGTCACTGCTGAAGCAAACCATGGCAGACATCATGGGCTCTCCCCTGCGGCCTACTTCCCCTCAGGCAGCTGTAAGGCCTGTCATGGCGGACGTCACCGCACATTCCCTGTCACATACGACTGATCTATTTACACAACTGTCACTTCTGCTGGACAGGGGTCTCGCTCAAACAGCAGCAAAGATAACAGGAGAACTTAGAGGGGACTTTCAGATGATAGGATCCAGGATGGAATCCATAGAAAACAAGCTAGATCAGACCATTGCCACAACTCGGCAGAACTCTGACCATATTCAATTCCTACAGGACCAATTGGACATAGCTATGTCACGAATCGATGATTTGGAAAATAGGTCCAGAAGAGAAAACTTTAGGATCAGGGGGCTCCCTGAGTCATTCAAAGACATTTTCTCTGTGGCCCAGGACTTTGTTAAACAACTTATCCCTAATATTCCCCAGCACAAATTGGAGATTGACCGTGCCCACAGAACCCTGGGGCCACTGAGGAAAGATGGCTCCCCCAGGGACATTGTGGTCAAGCTACACTTTTTCTCGGTGAAGGAGGAGGTGATGAGGACCTGCAGACGCCAAAACCCGCTTATTTTCCAAGGTCACACTGTTCAGGTATTTGCTGACCTTTCACCCACGACCATTCAGAAACGGAGGACCCTAAAGCCTCTCCTATCGGTCCTGTCGCAACGTGACATCCAATACAAGTGGGCCTTTCCGTTTGCCGTCAAGTTTGAACACAAGGGCAAGGCACATGCATTCCACAACTTCCAAGATGGAGAACGCCTGCTCCTGAACCTTCGCCTCATCTCACACGAAGCAGCCATGGACCTCTCCGGCTCCAATCCTGGATCCACCAAACGCCCCTCTCCTGCGAGCCCCCTAACAAGCACCTGGGACAAGCCTAAAACCAAGAAGAATAAGGGTACCAGACCGCCGTGACACCGCCGCGAGGTCCTTCTGGGAATAGTCTGTGAGGACTGTCGTTTCCCCTCTGTGGACTTCTCCCGTATCCTTGGGAGAACTGCCTCTTTTTGTTTTTGTTTTTGTTTTGTTTTTTCCCGGTTGCGTCCCTCGGGGACCATTAGGACATCAATGTTGGCCTCGGAATGGCCCACCTGTTTAACACGATACAAACTCATGATTTGAGTGCCTCCACTCATGCTCACCTGATCATTCCTACTGCCGTTTGCTTAAGATGTTATTGCCTGTTTTGGGGTTCTCTTTTTTATTCCCCTTCTTTTTGCATTCTTATATACCTAAATACTTTGTGGTGGCGCACGGCGTGCCCCCGGGGGCCTGCGGCCTTCCCCGCATGCTTGGCGTGTGGGGGGGGGGTGTGGGCCTTCGGGGGGCAGGTCGGCGGTGCATCCTTACTGCCCGTTGACAATTTTGACAATTTTATTCACGTCGCGGCTGGAACGATGTTGCTGCGCCTCCTCCTATCCCACGGATCAGGCTATGCCCTCTCCTTGGGTTAGGCGCCCACCCTGCCTACAGGGTGCGGTAAACGAGAACAGGGTTTTGGATGCTGGACAAGGCTATGCCCAGCACCGACCCGAGCCCCCAGTGGGCTCATGTCTCCCCCCCCCTTCCCCCCTCCTTCTCTTTCCTCTGTCTTATACTTTCCTAACTTCTCTTCCTCTTTCAGGCGGTGATAGGCTTGCTGATGGCTGTCTACTCCCAGAAGGTCGACAGCTCCCCAGATGGTCGGATCCCTATACACACTGCGAGGCCTCTATCAAGGTAGGTGACGGGGTTTTGGTGATCTCCCCCTCCCCTTTGCTCCATGGCTAGTGACGCCCCTAGGGCACCCTCTTTGAAGGTGGCCACTCACAACACACAGGGCCTCAACTCCCCTTCCAAACGGTGGAAGGTTCTAGACTTCATGAAATCACGCCACATTGATGTCCTTTTCCTGCAGGAGACGCACTTCCCGATCCGATACAAACCCAATTTCATACACGCCCAATTCCCACAGTTTTTCCTGGCCAACGCGGAAGATAAGTCTAAGGGGGTAGCGATTCTCATATCTAAACACTGTAGGTTTACGTTACAATCAGAATACAGGGACCCGGGAGGGAGGTTTGTCCTGGCTAAGGGTACTATAGATGGCCATCTGTACTCCCTGGTCTCCTACTACGCCCCCAACGTAGGCCAACTGAACTTCTTCACTGATCTATTTAAAACCTTGGACCCTCTTATGGAGGGCATGGTGATCCTAGGCGGAGACTCAAACGTCGCCTTTGATCAAGGCATTGATAAGTCCAAACCACCTACGGCACAAAATGTGCATCCCACCAGACTTAGCTCAAAAATTGCCAAATTAGTGTATCAAAGGGGTCTCACGGACATTTGGAGGGAGATGAACCCTACCCAAAAGGACTACACACACTTCTCTCACGCCCATCAAACCTACGCTAGAATAGATCATCTTCTAATCTCCAACGCTCTGATCCCCTCAGTCAATAGATCTCAGATCACAGACACAGTCTGGTCTGACCATTCCCTAGTAAGTATGTCCTGGACTAACCACCCCTCACTGCCTAACTCCCGCCACTGGCGTCTTAACGAAACAATACTCTCGGACCCTGCCCACAAAACAGAGATAGAACATGCTATCTCTGAATACTTCTCACTGAACAGCTCCCCTGATATCTCTGCAGAGACCCTCTGGTCTGCCCACAAGGCGACCATCAGAGGCAAGCTAATTCAAATCAAGGCAAGACTTAACAGAGCTCGCAGGGCGGACATAGAGAATCTGGAAAAGAAATTCCAGGCACTCCGTGCGGACCATAAAAGGGACCCGGGTCGATGCCCTATATCTCACGTGGACTCGGCCCGCCTGGAACTGAACCTCGCTCTGACTGCCAGAGCTACGACCAGTTTGCGATGGCAGGGGGCGAGATTCTACCATGCGAAAGACAAACCGGGACACCTCCTGGCTTCTAAACTCACCCCGCGGCCACGTACGTTTGCTTTTCCTAGAATTAATATAGCGGGCCAACCCCCCACGGCGAACCCCCTTAAAATACTGCGGGAGTTCCACTCTTTTTACACAACACTGTATAGAGGACAACAAGCTAAGGCAACACCAGCCAGGACTAGGTTCCTGGATGATTTGCCTATACCCACCTTAACAAAGGACCACAGAGACCGACTTGAGGCCCCGATTTCCACTGCAGAAGTTTTGGAGGTTATCAAAGGTTTGAGGACAGGATCTGCCCCAGGCCCGGACGGGTTTTCAGTCCCTTACTATAAGGCCTTTGCACAAATTTTAGCCCCACACCTAACAAATTTCTTTAACTCCAAGACCACGGGGGACCCTCTAGACGCACAGCTTAATACAGCTTTTATCTCCGTCATACCCAAACCTGACAAGGACCCAGGCGACGTTAGTAATTATAGGCCGATATCCCTGATCAATAATGATCTCAAGATCCTGACTAAAGTTATGGCCGACAGATTAGCCTCCTTCATTGGTATATACATACACAAAGATCAGGTCGGGTTCATCCCTGGGCGTCAGGGCCCGGATCAGGTCAGGAGGGTAATAAACGTTATGTCTCTACTGCAATCGGGGTGGGATGGCGGAGGCGCTCAGGCGGGGATGTTGTTGTCGTTGGACCTTCAAAAGGCCTTCGACTCGGTCTCTTGGCCCTACATATTCCAAATTCTGGAAAGGTGGGGTTTCGGCCCTAACTTCTCTGGACTAATTAGATCTCTATACTCTAACCCCGAAGCCAGGATTAAACTGCAGGGACTATACTCCGATCCCATTAAAATCCGTAACGGGACCCGCCAAGGTTGCCCCCTGTCACCACTAATCTTTGCCATCGCAATTGAGTCCTTGGCCATTGCCATCAGGTCCAACCCCGACATTGCTGGAGTGCGCTGTGGCTCCACCGTTCACAAATGCGGTCTGTTTGCAGACGATTTGATTCTCTTTGTCACCTCGCCCTCCACATCCCTGCCAGTGATATGTAAAACACTTGAGAACTTCGCGACCATATCAGGTTTAAAGGTCAACTACACCAAGTCTATGGCCCTCAACATCTCCCTTCCAGGGCCCCTGGCGGCTCGGTTGAAGGACTCCTTTCGATTTCAATGGAGCGACACCTCCATTCGCTACTTGGGAATCAACTTGACTCCCAAATTTGAACAATTATACCTGGCCAACTACCCCCCCATTTACAAAAAATTGGGACTTGATCTTAAACAATGGCACCCGCACCAACTCTCTTGGCTAGGGAGGATAAACTCCGTGAAAATGACCCTGCTCCCGCGACTCCTTTACCTCTTTCGTGCGCTCCCGATCTCAATCAAGAAGGATCATTTAGATTGGTTCCAAAGCAAGGTTACCAAATTTATATGGGGACAGTCGGGCCACCGCCTAGCTAGGCACACTCTTTTCAGACTCAGACACAGGGGGGGACTGGGACTACCCAACCTACTCTGGTACTATCAAGCGGCTAGGCTTGCCCAGATCTCCACGGTCTATGGCAAGTCCGCCAAACCTGATTGGGTGGACATGGAGAGGCAAGCAGTGCCTGCCTTCACCCTTGACTTTCTCCTATGGTGCCCTCCTAGGACTAGGCCCCCCATTCTTTGCCCATCTTTATCTCACACATTTGCGATCTGGGACAAGCTCAAACATGATCCTTCCTTGGTGTCCCCCTGTAAACCCCTGAGTCACATCTTTCATAACCCCGACTTCCCCCCTGGAATGGATATCAAGGCATTTGCATGGTGGCTGGACAAGGGGATGTATCGGATCGGGCACTTCCTCTCTCCTGCAGGACCTCTATCCCTTTCCCACTGTATTAAGACTCTGAAACTACCCCCATCGGAGGGATTCAGGTTCCATCAAATATCACACTTCCTTCATTCCATCTGGGCCTCGAAGCCTGCCCCTCCTCAACTCACACCATATGAACAATGGTGTGGAAACCTTTTGGAGCAAAGGGGGGGGATCTCCATAATCTACTCGTCACTGGCCAGGGATACGCAAAAAGCACCCTATATGTTAGCCTGGGAGGAAGATTTACAGTTGAACTGGGACCTAGAAACTTGGCACAAAGCTGTGGGATCCTCGTTTAAGGGCGTCCTCAACATTTCACTTGTGGAGGCCAATCTCAAAGTCTTCACCAGGTGGTACCTCACCCCTACCCGGCTTGCGGCCATGTACCCCTCAGCTTCCCCCTTATGCTTCAGGGGGTGCCAGTTGAGGGGCTCCATGCTGCATGTCTGGTGGGAGTGCCCTAGAATTAGAAGTTTTTGGACTAAAATTTTCTATATAGCCTCCAAAATCACCGGACTGGTCATCCCTAGGTCCCCTTTGACGGCCCTCCTCAATCACCTCTCCATCAGGGCCCCAAAGTCAACTCGTAAACTTATATTCTTTATCCTCTTGGGGGCTAAACTCACCTTGGCCAGGTCATGGAAAAGCCCCAAGGTCTCTATCACAGCGGCTAAGAGAAAGATTTCCTGGATTATGTCCCAAGAGAAAATGATGAGTTCTATCCTGGACACTTCCCCTCAATTTAGGGAGGTTTGGGAACCTTGGGCTATCTATATGGGGATCGAAAATTCCATTTACCTGTCCAGTTGACCTTCCTGGGTATACACAGTAATAGCAAACCGCCGATACGCCTCTTTCTTCCTTTCAAGTCTAGCTCTTTCTTTCTCTTTCTCCCACCTCCCCGGTTTCCCACCCTTAACCCCCCCACGCCTCGGGGGACCTACCCTTGGGCCTTGCTTTTCTTCTATGCGCCAATGACTCTTCTAAGCCCAGGCTAGGTCTCCCCTACGGTTATTGTATCTGATTGTTCTGTTTTTATTGGCTACATACCAGTACAGCATACTTCCCATACGGGCTGTTCCTCCATTTGCACTATTCTCTTACAAGTTTTGCTCTGGGACACGTATGTTAGGCGGGGATCCTCTCCGACGCCCTCCGTACAGTTTGACCCCAGAGGGGTGCGGAGGTGTGTTGGCAGGGGAGCCTGCCTCCAGAGGCCTCTGGGCCAAGACATTTTGATCACCCTAATCCGCATACGCTCTAACCCCCTTTTTTTTTTCTTTTTCTTGTAATTTTTCACACAATCTTTTTTTTTTCTTGCTTCTTTTTCTCTTCTTCCCATAGTGATTCTTGCAGGGAACAGACCCCCATTTATCAATTTTAGATTGTATTCAACTGCTTGTTTTGGTGATCTGTCTTTACCATGTACTGACTAGCCATGTATTCCTCTAAAAACTTCAATAAAAAACTTTAAATATAAAATCCTAGACAAGACATGCGCAAACACAGCTCCTAGGAGCAACAGCAAACGCATTTTAAACATCGGGAGCCAACCCGGGAGACCTTTTACGGTCATACCTCTTGCCGTGCGGCCGGTTTCTGTCATATCAGCGCTAGTACACACGGGTGAATGTCAGCCGGTTTCTATTGAACCAAAATCTATTGGACCGACATTCGGCCCACGTGTACTAGGCTTAAATTACATTTTTGGAGCCCCAGACAGAAGTAAAAACTTAAGAGAGGTTCTAATCCTTCCCAGCTCTATCCAAAACAAATGAACCTTTTTGACTCGGCATACCATTTAAAAATTAATTTCAAATTTATAAATCGCCAATGTCTACCTGTAATTTTTTTTTTTTTCTGTGCCATTTTTTTTTCCCAGTCCCTAGAACCACTACAGATACTTTAGTCTTCAGAATGGGAACTCGTTTTATTAGTCTATGAAAACTTTCGACCCTTTCTCTTAACACATGACTGAACTCAGTGTACTGCCAAATACCTCTCCTACGCACTTCCAATGCCTGACACTTGAAAATGCCTGACATGCATGTAAAAGAAACTGTAGAAGAAGCTTATGTCAATCACAGCTATCCTGCTACCCTTTAACTCCTCTATATGTTTAGCAGCCAGTAACTGTAAGCCTAATTTGAAATTTCATCTTCTTTGCTAATGTTGGTGGACATGTGATATTTAGTAGGATTATAAGGACTAAATTGTTTTAGAAATGGTCCTTTTCTGACCCTTACCTTAGCCGGGTACTCAATTCTTTCATTTCTTTCCACCCAGGAATCTATTTGCTTTATTTACTAGTGTGATGTATCGGGACTAGATATCCCTTGGTTACAGCTGCCAATGTCGTATTTTCAGGAACTGTTGTAAAAGGAAACATAAAGACCTTTTGACACGGGTCACCTTTTTTATAACTACCACAGGATCCTGTTAAACGGGAATGCAAAGCAAACTAGTGTTTCAGTGAACCAGAAAGCTGGTACATTTCATTTGGTTTAGCTCACAAATTCATTATTTTATGTGCATGGAAATTTCTTAAAGCTCAAAAAGACTGTGGAGGACATGTATGTAGCATCTGCGTCATTTTATGTACAAGGATATTTTTAAAATCTGAGAAACGAGCCAAAGAATTTAAAAGGAAGTACAGTAAAACCTTGGTTTGAGAGTAACTTGGTTTGAGAGCATTTTGCAAGACAATAATGTCGCAGTCCCAATGAAAAAATCGCAGATTGCCGCCATTACTAGTAAAAAAAAAATAATGCAAAAAAATCATAAATATGTCCCCTATTTTGTAGGCACTATAACTTTTGCGCAAACCAGTCACTATACGCTTATTGCGATTTTTTTTTTTTTTACCAAAAACATGTAGAAGAATATGTATCGCCCTAAACTGAGAAAAAAAAAATATATATATATATTTTTTTAAATGATCTATTTTTTTTTGTTTATAGCGCAAAAAAATAAAAAACACAGAGTTGATCAAATACCACCAAAAGAAAGCTCTATTTGTGGGGAAAAAAGGAGGTCAATTTTGTTTGGGAGCCACTTCGCACGACCGCGCAATTGTCAGTGCCGGAAGCTGAAATTTTGCCTGGGAAGGAAGGGGGTATATGTGCCCAGTAAGCAAGTAGTTAAATAAATTTTGACTTGATATACAATCGATATCTTGATATACAATTAGCGTCATGTCACAACTGACTATAAAAGAGAAGAGAGGTGCCTCTAAGTGTAGCAATATGGTTACATTTAATGAAGGTACAACATTTAGCAATTCAACGTAATTTCCCCCACTCTGCACTCCATGAGTGGTTCAAGCCACGCTTTCAGATTGCTCTACTGCAGCGTAGTCTTCCCAGTCACAATTGCAAACTAACAACAGTGAGAGCCGGCCGTGCCAGGTATGGTCTATGTGGACAGCTTTAGCCCAGATCCCTGCATACTTAGATGTTTCTCTTTTAATCATCAACCATGTGTGTTGCCAAATGTTCTACCTTCATTAAATGTAACCATATTAGTACCATATTAGTTTTAACAGGTACCCGCTCCATCTTCTGGTCAGAGGGTCGTGGCAATCTAAGCAGAAGTACGGCCCCGCTCCTTCCCCCGCATTGTGGGACCATTCACAAAGCACAGCATGCATGTGCAGTAGGAAACCAGCTGTGAAGCCAGAAGGCTTAGCTGCCAGTTTCTCTTACTAAAGATGCTGGCACCTGGACCAGAAGCTGATTGAAGAATCGGCTCAGGTGTGGACATCGCCGACTCCCTGGACAGGTGAGTGTCCTTATATTAAAAGTCAACAGCTATTGTGTTTGTAGCTGCTAACTTTAAAATATTTTTTTGGGGAGGGGAGACTGGAGCTCCCTTTCAGCTGTTACAAGTTAGTTATTTTTTCAATAGGCCGCATTGTCAGACCAAACTCTGGGGCTCTATGGTACTGATTCCCGCAGCATCCCGGAGCCGCAGTTGATGTAGGGTGAGACTTAAGAAATTTGGAGATTCCTGGAGATATCATCTGATGTGCCTTACATGAATTACACCTGACTGAGGATCCATTCTTTGCCCATTTGACATACTACCAATGGTCTGTATGTCCACCGAATCTGGTAAGAGTGTTTAATTCTTCTGACAACTTTGGAATGTATGTTTGATCCTCTGTTTCCCTCCATTGGATTGTCAGCTTCCATCGGGACTACCCGCACCGGACTTTTTCTTAGTACTGTAGTGTCAATACTACCTGGACTTACCTGGAACTTTTTTTAGCCCTTAAGGGGCCTTATTTTTCCCCTTACACGGTTCCTGCTTGGATTGCTTTCTGATGTGCATTTATCACAATTTATCACTATATGTTTATGTTTTACTATATAGCATATATCACCATTTATTTTTTGGGGTAGAGATACACTCCCTCCTTTGTGTCGTTTGAGTGTTTCTTTTTAGCGCCACATTTTTTATTTTTATATGTCTATTTCGATTTGTTCTATCGTTGATGTAGGCCGCTTTTACTCTCATAATTTATTGTTCTAGTAGCGCAATTATTTTTTATTGTTTCACATTTTTCAATCTGGCCAGATAATATTTGGGAAGATATTTTGAGACCATTGGAAAAATACATATGCCCAGCATTGGTGGAGTTGATAGAATATCAAAACCAGCCTTTATAGTGTTTTATTCGTTTGTTTTTTTATAGATTTGATTGTATGCTATTTTTTTGTATAGCAAGTTGAAGGGGCCCTCTTTAACTTAACTGTCCATTTCCCCTTTTTGACAGCTATATTTAGGTTCATTGTTGTTTAATGTTGTAGCTCCTATCGATTACATTCTACCCAAGCTCTTAGGCCGCGTACATACGATCGGTCAAAACCGATGAAAACTGACTGATGGTCGGTTTTATCGGTTCAAACCGATTGGATGTGGGCCCCATCAGTCAGTTATCCTTCGGTCAAAAAAAGAGAACTTACTTTAAAATTTAACCGATAGATGCCTTACCAATAGGTCAAAACCGATCGTTAGTATGCAAAAGCATTGGTTAAAAAGGCGCGCATGCTCAGAATCAAGTTGACGCATGCTTGGAAGCATTGAACTTCGTTTTTTTTTAGCACGTCGTTGTGTTTTACGTCACCGCGTTCTGACACGATCGTTTTTTTAACCGATAGTGTGTAGGCACATCAGACCATTAGTCAGCTTCATCGGTTAACCGATGAAAACGGTCCTTCGGACCGTTCTCATGGGATGGACTGATCGTGTGTACGCGGCCTTACAAGCCATATTACAAGGGCATTGCAGACTTGTTCCTCCATGTTGATGTTAATAACACCAGTAAATCACTGGTGAGGTCTTAACAAAACTGTGCCTTTGATATTCCAGGCCCATATGCAAGGTTATGTAATTGTGGGTGTATTGTGACGAGCTGCAATCATTACAGTGCTAATTGTTCGCCTTCAAACATGTAATTATGTGTTTGGAGATTTTTGATAGCGCTTGTTCACAAACTGTGTTATTGGTGTCCCTACGCACAATTATACATATGGTGTAGGGCAGTCACCCCAGATGTCATCTAGCCTGTCGTTTTCAAACACAGTAGTTATACCACTGGGTCAAAATCAGAGGTCTCTTTATTATCAGAAAGAGAGATGTTAGCACGCTTCCTGAACAATTTTTGGGAGCAATACACGGTAACACAATCTGTAGCTACATCGTATATGTACACAGTTTGTTTTCATTATAAAAATGTAGACATTTTACATTTCATAGAATTTCGCTCTAGACTTCTTTGTAAAGTGTCCATCACTACTAAGTAATTGATTTTTAATTAGACTATTTCGAATTGTAGGTAACATTCCTACATCCTTACTTTTGTGTTTAATAAAGAGACTTTTTGCTCAATTTATGTTGAAGGAACATGTGGTTTAGGAATGTGTAAGAAGTATTAACATGTCTGAAAAAGTAAGAGTCAGGGACAGAAGAATTAGGAAGTAGACAAGTATATGGGGTATAAAAGGTAAAGGTAGGTGGTCTACAGGTGGCATCAGAGGTCTCTTTTTTAAAATGCAACAGAAAATTCTATTAAAATTGGTTGGGGCAAACATACAGTGAACTTGTCTTTTTTTAAGAATAAATTTGTTTTGAGAAAGTTTAAATTTGTATAAAGACAGTGAATCACACGACTGAACAGAAGTCTTTGGGGGATAGACAGATTGGGTCCATTATACGTATGTGTATGTAGTAAATTACCATGAAAATTGAAGGAATGAAGAGAACTTGGTACTATAACACGCTACCAATTTGTATTTCTTGTAGTTAATTTCCAAATGATTTGTTATGGGACTTATGTACTTCTTTAGAGTTCCAAGAGGGCTGTGCATTTTTTGATACTGGGATGAGGGAGTTGGAGTGTTGGGGGTAGGGAGTAAGAAAAAAAATCATTAAAAGGGGTAGAAGAGAAGCTAGATAGGAGTGAGAGGAGGAGCAGCACTGTGTTGCTCAGCAGTCCCGTGGGAAACTAAGGAGAAGGCATATCTTCCAATCTGATGGTTCTTGGCTTGAGTCCCAAAGCATAGATATGATGTTAGATAGGAAATACAACTATAGTTTCCGAAATGAACCTGACTCATATAAATATTCTGTCCTTTTTTATTTATTAGGTGTAGCAGTTCATAGTTAATGAATTGTAATTGTAGCACTTTCAGTAACCCTTTTCATTCCAAATGCATGTAAGCATAGTGTTATCTACTCCATCAGCTGTTTCAAACGCATGCATTCTTTCCCCCGAATATGCAATCTAAGCCCACTGAACAGTGCTGTCACTAATATGCAGGTTTTGACTTTTTACCAAAAGTTGGTAGTAAATACTCTACCTGGCAACCGGCATATGCAGAAAGCAGTGACAACTGACTGCCACAGGAATAACATGGCCACAATGAATGTGATTGAGAGCCACACTTTACCCTCCCTATGTTGTGTGAAGCCTCTTACATGCTGCTCATTTTTTTCCATTCAACCCAGCAGGTCGAACAAAACAAAAAAATTGGAGCCGATATACTCAGTATGCAAAGTAAGTACAACGATCTCCCCCGAAGAGCTGTTGTGTTCTGACAGGGGGACGGCCTCCCTGCCAGAACACTCCGATCAGCGATCGTTACCATTGGCTGAGAGCACCGATTGGAAGTCAGTCAGCTGCTGGTTTTCCATCATGCAAAGGCCAGCCAAAACGTTCGGCTTCGGTAGCACCTAATGAAGGAATAATTAGATATATGGGGCACACTGCTTGTTTATATTATATTATATGTGTGTGTGAAATCTCAGCTCCGTGTTAATAGAAGTACAGTAGTTGTCTTGCCCAAAAGAATACATAAAGGATTCAAACTTCTTCCGTGAATACATCACTCATATAAGCATTAAATCATGATTTATATTTAGTTCACAGAATGATGAATATATCACATCGAATTGCTTTAAAAAAAGTACCCATTATCCATTAATGTGTCATCTTTTTTTGAAGAGGACTTTTGGGACATTTTTAGAAAGTAATTGAAGAAGTTAAATTGAGAGTTTATGTCTTGTCTTGTCAAATGATCTTCACTGTATTGAATTTATAAGGATCAGAAACCTTATAAGGTTTTATTATTGTTTGTGATCTCCCTGTAGATTTACCCTCTCTATTTGTAAAGGGGAAATGTTGCAGGAATTTTGTAAGTGTAAGGGCCCTTTCACACTATCGGATCCGTGAGCATCCGTTCCTTATATATCCACTTATTCAGAGGGGATCACTCCATTGATCCCTGCTGAGCCGGCAGATGACAGGGCAGTCCCTGCACACTGTGCAGGGACCCCCCTGTCAGATCTCCGCTCTCCCCTATTGGGGGGATCAGATGAATACGGACCATCTGTCTGTGTTCACCCAATTCGCTCTGCAGACGGATGAAAAAATAGGATTTTCCACCATCTGCAGAATCGGAGCATAGCAGGGACCAATGAGATCAGGTGTCAACGGATGTTCATCCGCTGACACCTGCTGTCCCATAGGGATACATGTATGTCCCTTTTTCATCTGTAAACAGATGGACGAAAATACTGACATACGGTCCGCTGGTGTGAAAGAGCCCTAAGGCTGGTCTTATGATTTCTTGTACAATTTTCTTTTGGATTTAGCTAAACCTAAACACTTTTAATGTGTATGCCCTTGCTCTACATGGTTAACTTAAAAGTAAATCTAAAGGAAATTAAATAAAAAAATTGTATAATGTATGGCCAGCTTTGGATCCGACACTCCGGCAAGTGTCAATTTTCTTCTAGATTAGAAGTCATATTATCTCTGCTTGGACAGCTCACGTGGCTATAGAAGAGAGATCTAATTGAAGTACATCTTGTATCTATTACAAACAGTTGTATAGTGGACAGTGCAAAATGTGGTGATAAGTTCTCTTTAACCACTTACCTACTGTGCACCTAGACCCCCTTCCTGCCCAGACAAAATATAAGCTTCCCGCACTGCGTCGATTTAACTGACAATTGCGCGGTCGTGCGACGTGGCTCCCAAACAAAATTGGCGTCCTTTTTTTCCCACAAATAGAGCTTTCTTTTGGTGGTATTTGATCACCTCTGCGGTTTTTATTTTTTGCGCTATAAACAAAAATAGAGCGTCAATTTTTAAAAAAATGCAATATTTTTTCCTTTTTGCTATAATAAATAACCCCAAAAAATATATAAAAAAAAATTTTTTTCCCTCAGTTTAGGCCGATACGTATTCTTCTACATATTTTTGGTAAAAAAAAAATGCAATAAGCGTTTATCGATTGGTTTGCGCAAAATTTATAGCGTTTACAAAATAGGGGATAGTTTATGGCATTTTTTTTTTTTACTATTAATGGCGGCGATCTGCGATTTTTTTATTGGGACTGCGACGTTATGGCGGACATTTCGGACACTTTTCTGACATTTTTGGGACCATTTACATTTATACAGTGAAAAATGCTATAAATATGCATTGATTACTGTATAAATGTGACTGGCAGTGAAGGGGTTAACCACTAGGGGGCGGGGAAGGGGTTAAATGTGTGTCCTATGAGTGTTCTAACTGTAGGGGGAGGGGGGGGTGACTGGGGGAGGTGACCGATTGTGTCCCTATGTACAAGGAACACAATCTGTCACCTCTCTCCCTGACAGGGACGTGCAGCTTTGTGTTTACATACAGAGCTGCACGTCCCAGCTCACTTACAGAGCAATCGCGTGTGCCCGGCGGCGATCGTTGCCGCCGGGCACTCGCACGGGATCCCCGCGGAGCGGCGGGTGCGCGCGCGCGCGCCGCCGGCGACGCGCGCGCGCCCGCCCGCGGCTTTAAAGGGACATCACGTCATATGACGTGATGTCAGAACAATGGAGTCCTCCGCCCCCCGTCATATGACGGTGGGCGGTGGACAAGTGGTTAAAGCAGATCTCTATAAAGGCTGAGCTCTGAGGACATGATATTTATTTTATATATTTTCAGAACTTTGAGTGTTGCACTGACAAGCTAACTAATATTCCAGACGCACAGTTGCTAAAATATAATCTTACATATGCAGAACTTAAAAGGGGGGAAAATACATTCAAAAACCTGAATGTGTTTAACTCATTCAGATCATTGAAAGAGCTTTGTCACTTTAATATGGTATCCCACAACGATACAAGAGATTGATCATTCTATCCGACACTCAGATTTTTACTTCCTATATAGCAATACTTCTCAAGAGAAGGACCTCTTATGGTTCCCTAATCATAAATTGTACAACATATGTTTAATACACTTTTACATAAGAAAAAGGGGACTTAAATAGGATTTTCACAAAATATGACTCACTACTCAATAGTTTTCAGAAAACCAGATGCCTGTTTCTCACATTTAACCTGCAGGCCTACCTGAAAGAGAATATGTGATTCATTCATTTTTATATAAAAACATTCCATCATTTTGTTAAAGTGTCAAAGTAAAGTGCTATAACTCGATCTAATATCTCAACTATTTAGAAATAATATTTCACGTATTTAATTAGTGGCAGCCGGTGGTATTTTTGTTTGTGAGGGGGGGTTGCAAACAGTACACAACCAGCCACCCTCAGTCTCTTCTCCTCACGTCTCCTCCCTCCTCCCTCCTCCCGCCGGTGGCCAACGTAGCTTGTCCTTTCGGCCATTTGGGAAACGGGTCTTAAATCAGTATTTTCAGTATATTTAGTATATCAGTATATTCATTTACTAGTGTCACACAACTGGGTGGGCTCAGAGCGCAGTGTTTTGCGCCCCTATCCCATCCTATTTTGAAGTCTATTAGAGCCCCTGGATCACGTGCTTCTAAAAAAAACACCCCCTCCATTGAAATCCATGCATCTGGTGGCCTGCATTTAGATTAGGGGCCAGACGCATGGATGTGAAAGGGGGCAGTGCCCGTGCACCCCTTATGGACAGGCCACCACTGTATTTAAATACTGTTTATGGAAGCCCTATTGTTACAGGTAGTCTTTGTATATTGTCTTTTTCAATTTTGATTAAATGTATCTAGAACCAAAACTTGTTTTATCTTTGGATAGAGTAGGGAAGGGATAAAAAAACGTACAAAACTTTATAGCTGTCTTTGCCCTCACTTGGGAGATTGATCTTCATTAAAGCCTCATACACACAATCTGATTTTCCGCAGTCAAAGCATAGGACTTTGGCTTGTCTTGCATACAAACAGGACACAAACACGAAACAATGTGTTTTTTCGGCTCTTTAGTGCCCCCCTTTGGGCACCTTCTGCTAATGTCGTGTTTGGTGAGCATTGATTCTGAGCATGCGTGTTTGTACTTTAGATTTTTGTCCAACGGACTTGTGTACACACGCTCGGAAAATCCGACAACAGACAATTAAAATTATCCACGGAATATTTTAAAGCATGCTATCCAACATTTGTCCACAGACAATCCAACAACAATTGTCCACCAACAGCCTGTCATCACACAATGCCCGTCGGAAAATCCAATCATGTGTACGAGGCTCAATAGTCCTGTTTTCCATTGTTGGTGAAACAGAAAGTAAGGGAAGTTCCAAAATTTTACATTTTCATCAGAAGAGAAAGTGAGGGGGATACATGTTCACCTGACAACTGCCTTTACTCATTTTGGAAGGATTTTATCTTACTGGAAGTAAATGGGACACAGAAAGGAAGGACACAGAAGGATTGTGATGAGTATCATACTATGTTTATAGTGCAGGAACAGTGAATTAGTCATATAAACCAAATAAACCCTTTCTATCCAGACCTCCACTTTAACATCTTATGATCAAGAGAAAAACTGAAAGGGGTTTAAACCATTCCTTACTCCAAGGGTCAGCTACCTTTTTCCACTTAAAGGCTGGATTCAATGTATGTAAATGCATGGAGGGCCGCATTGACCTGCTAATAAATGATGATAAAATTACACCCTGCACCTATGGCCCCCTTTACATTACACAACCCTGCAGCTCTGCCCCCCTTTACATTACACAGCCCCCGCATCTCTGGCCCCCTTTACATTACACAACCCCACACCTCTGGCCCCCTTTACATTACACAACCCCGCACCTCTGGCCCCCTTTACATTACACATCCCCCTGCAACTCTTGACCCCTTTACATTACACAGCCCCTGCACCTGGGTGAGCCATGGAAGGTGGTGGGGGGGACATCTCCTCCCGCTGCTTCCAATAACATCTAAGCGACTTCTTACCCGCATCAGTTGTTATCACAAGAAAACTCATTGACACTACTAAAAAACGGTACGGTACGGGTCGGCGTGAAGGAGTTAAAATGTCTGCAGGCCGGGTGCACGTGAATTTATCATGTGCACTGAAGGACTGAACATTTAGCAGTGGCGAGCCAGGTGCGCCGAGTGGGCCATAGGTTGCCAACCCCTGCCTTACTCCATCCAATACTAAAGAAAATACTTTTTTTTTAAGATGTATTTTACCAGTTGCGACCCACGGCTGGGTACTAGCACAGGACGTACCTGTACGTGCATGTGCCCAGCCGTGCCATTCTGCCGGTGTGTATATGTGCAGGAGGTGGTCCTTAAGTGGTTAATGGCCATTTTCTCATCGAGAAAAATGCTCTGGAGCCTACACACGGCCGGTTTTGACTACCAATTTAAAAATGGCATGGTCACGTGTACGCGGCATTAGCATTGGTAAGCAGCAATATAATACTTTTTTTGCTTTTGGGTTTAATGCAAAAGTAGTTTGTTGCTAACCTCCCTATGATTTTTTTCCATCATATTTTACAGCATTATCTGTCAGCACAGTAACAGAGATAACAGTGATTGATTAGTCAGTTTCTCTGACTGACACTGCTTTATAATATGATTGTAAGGATCATTTATCACTAGTAGAATAATGAGATAAATTAATATATAAAAGGATGACAAAGCTACATTCACCATAGAAGTTATTCCATTAACATAATGGGATGATAAGTAATTGATCATCCAAGTTCAATGGGAAAAATGGATTTAAATAATCACAATATAAGCCTTTAACCAAATATTTCCAAAAGGTCCTCTGTTCCTAAAATTGAAAGTAAAGGCAAAAGCTAACTAACTCTAGACCTAATTTCAGTCACATGCTAAGCCTAATCTAGTATCTAGCCCTGTAAAGAAGAAAAGCCACTCCAGTCCAGTCCCAGGCTGAGCTATCAGAGATAGCTTCAGTGTGTAGAAAAGGTGGCCGACAACAGAAGCCCCATGGTAAGTCTATGGGTGATATCACTTCCTAGGTATTTCCCAGCCGATGTCGACACAAAAACCCGCGCATGCTCAGAATCAAGTCGACGCATGCTTGGAAGCATTGAACTTAGTTTTTTCATCACGTCGTTGTGTTCTACGTCACCGCATTCTGACCCGATCGGATTTTGGACTGATGGTGTGTACGCACATCAGACCATCAGGCCACTTCAGCGGTGACCAGATGAAAACGGTCCATCGGACCATTCTCATTGGACCGGTCTGATCGTGTGTACGCGGCCTTACAGCAGTTGTGGCAAAACAACAAATAAATAAAAATGCAATAAGCAAATGAATATAAAGTACATTAAAAAATACACGTGCCGGAGCTGTGGTGGCTCAACGTGATTGGCACTGCGCTGACAAGCCGTTCACCTCTGCAGCCAAGGGTTCGGATCCTGGTCTCGGCTACATGTGAATTGAGTTTGGTGGTCTCAGCCCGGCTCCCGGTGGGTGTGCTATGCAAGGTACGCCTGTGCTTAGTACGCCCACCCCCCCCCCCCCACAAAAACCACCACACTTGCACGCACACAAAATTGGTTTAATACGCACGCACTTTGGCCATGCGGTCTCCTAAAGAGAGGCGAAGGACCTACGGGGCTGGCTTGGTGGGTCAGGCCCCCTCACTCCCTCATAGGGGGAGTCCCTCTGCCCCGATGGGGTCCTGTTAGGCCCCAGTTGGGCTCCCAAGTGGAGCAGGTAGGGCGGGGTGAGTGGGAGGCCCCCCCTCACACCCGCCATTGCCACCGGGGGCATGGAGAAGGATGGCGATTGCCTCCGGGGGGGAGGGTCTGCCTACTCCCAACTCCTGCAGTCCGGCTCCTCTCTCTCGAGTTCACGCACAAAATACACTTTAAAAAGAGAAAAAAAAAAAAATACACGTGCCATTTCACACCCTGATACCAAGTGTATAAGTTCTACAATGTAATTTTCATGTAAGATCTGGAGAATTGTCTGTCACAGTTTCCCATTATTGTACTGGGAAGTTATAAAGTTTTATTCTCTTTTTGGTTAGCTCAAGCTGATTTATAGTCATCTCACTCTATCTGCTTTGTAGTTCAGAACAGGCAAGACAACATTACACTGTGTAAGCTATCTGGCTTTTGATTATAGTAACTATTAATGCTTTCTTGGCAATAAGCCCTATTCTTCCAACATTTAATACTTATTTATTACCTGCTAAGTTAGCTAACTATGATTGCCGCCTAGCAGGCAGACTTAACCATCTGCACGCATTCACAAGATAAAGCTAAGTGATTTTTTTCATTAGGTCATTTTACATGCATTACTTCTGCTATACTAGTATAAGAAAAGTGTGTCAACTATGAAAAAGCACTTTTTCTTAAGAATTGTGCTTTTCTAAGCCTTATTGCATTGCATCTAAGAAACATAAGATGGCTTGTGGCACATACAGTATGCCATGTTTTTTACTGCTGTTAAACCGATGAAACTTTAAAAGCCAACATGCTGCATTTGGATCTGGAAATAGCATTATGTGATATATGCATTTGCTCTTGGATTAGCAACACAGGAGGTGATTTCATTACCGCACTGGATAAACACCTTTGTGCTCGTCCACCCATCCTGTTGCTTCTTTTTTTTTTTTTTTCAGAAGACTAAAATAGATCCAGTCATTATTGCTGCATAAAACCGATGGGGTACCAGGTTTCCTGCTGCAATTAGAAAGAGTTTATTTGCAATAGCAAAATGAAAGGCTAATTATGTGTGTATATATTTCCCAAATGATCCCCTTGGATGTATGTAATAATAAAGACTATAGATTGTACAAAGACTTTTGAATTTCATGGGTCATTTTCTTGCCCTGAAGAGTGAGGTTGTTTGACAGTTCTAATTGTACTTCATTTTATTTTTTAGTCCTGCTTATAGTGTAAATGAAAGCACACTTGAATTATGTTATTGTCTAGGCTTTTACTGAGAGGGGCTGAATATAAATGCATGTCATGCTTTTCACATATTTATTTGTAAAAAATGTTGAAAACCATTTATCATTTTCATTCCACTTCACAATTATGTGCCACGTTGTGTTGGTTTATCACATAAAATCCCAATAAAATAAATTTGTGGTTGTAACATGACAACATGTGGAAAATTTCAAGGGGTGTGAATACTTTTTCAAGGCACTATACTTATTGGCTACATATTTATACTGTAGAGTGTAGTGGTGAATGTAACATTTATCAAACATTCATTACAGGTGAATCAATGACTGTGATATAAAACACATGTACCATTGCTTTATTAGGCCACATTCATATAGTACTTAAGGATGGGCCCGACAAAAAATTACATGCAAGAACCCCAACACGAGTTCCTTGAGAGTAGCTGCGTGAATATGACCCATTGAAAGCAATGAGAGGCTCCCACAGCTAATTGCAGCTGTTTGTATGTAATGGTTCATTCAGTGGTGTAGTGATCATCTCTAGACTGAACAGCCATGACTAGCTTCAGGAGCTCGCAGCCTCTCGTTGTTTTCAATGGGTGTATCTTGCCAAAGCTAATCGCTTGGAACCCCCGCTAGGGTTTTTGCATGTAATCAGTTTGGGCAACATTCACCAATTGCATGTAAAAAAACACTAACGGGGGTTTTTGGCGAGTAGCTGCTGGAGGGAGACAGACCCATAGAAAGCAATGGGAGGCTCCTGCAGCTAATTACAGCTGCTCGCATGTGATTGCTAAAGCAGCTATGCAGTGATCTTCTCTGGACCAAGCTACTACAATTAGGATACGGCAGCCTCCAATTGCTTTCAATGCAGCTGAATACCAGGAACCCCCTCAGGTTCTTGCACATAATTGGTGTCAGGCCTATTCACAAGTGTGAATGTGGCCCAAATGTACCAAATGTTCATGACATTAAAATGCAGTAAATAATATACAACCTTTCTTTCTTTTAGAGCTCTCGAACAGCTCGTTCCGAAGAAGATCGTGACACCTTATGGGACGCTTGGGGATCATGGAGTGAATGTTCAAGGACATGTGGTGGCGGGGCTTCATATTCTTTAAGAAGATGCCTTAGTAGCAAGTAAGTTGTGAAATGTGTTAAATTCTAGTTATTCCTAAACTGGTTTTACAATCAAAGCTGAACTCCAGGCAAATATAAAAGATACAAAACAATGCAGCTCTGAGTGCATTAATACATCTTTAGATATATATATTTTTTTAAATGTGAGCAGTTAGTACTTGAATTTGATTTGGTATCAGCCTCTGGCAGTCCCTGTAAAGCAGAGCTAAGAGTGTAGGAGGGAGAAGGCAATACACAAGCAAATCAGCTATGCTGCAAGAATCATGCATGTGGAAGGAGAGTGCAGTGAGATAAGTTTGTTAGTCTGCTGCAGCTCATTTGATAGTACAGTCACAAGTTGGGGTTGGGGAGGAGACTTTAAAGTGTTAAGCTGGATACACACTATACATATTTTTTTTGTCTCCTTTAAATTTACCAAAACCATATAATATGAAGTCAAATCTTAACCGTTTCAATTTGTATACACTACATGGCCCTTGCACTACATGGTTTTGGTAAATCTAAAGGAAATCTAACAACAAAAGTTGTATAGTGTGTATCCAGCTTTACTGAACTGCAGCAGAATAAAATCTGATCTCTTGCCTTGCCAGACAGGGCTGACCTATGTGCCATAGCTTTGTGAATGTGTGAATCTTAGGACTGTATAGACAAAAATTACAAATTCTTTAGCAGGTAAAACCGCTCGCCCATATATATTGCATCTGTGTATGTAACTGTTTGCCAATTGAAACCAAGTAGAAAAATATGCAAATCCTTTGAAAGTTTTGTGAATTATACATGGTAATATTTACAGTATAAATAAACCTGTAAATTAAAAAAGATGAAAATACCCTATGCAAATTTTAGCAGTTCAATGAGCAAAATAAAGAGTTTCTGTCACAAGTTAAATTTCACCATTGGTAAAGTATGTAACTGTAGCATAGCACCCTGAACTGGGAAGACAGTGCTTACTTCCAGGTACGTAATTGTCCCTGTATGAGGCTAATTAGCAAGGGGTAAACTGGCAGGGCTATAACCATCCCTTACTCTATATAAAGTGAAAAAAAAATGTTTTGTCTTTAGTTTTAATTTAAAGAAGAACTCAAACTTTCCCTCCCCCAAAACAACAGCATTGTGCATGTAAACGAAACACAACTTCACTGTCAGTTTGTGTGCAACTTACCTCCTTTAGCTGTATACAGCAGGTTTCTGTGTCTGTGATGTCACTCCTCCTGGCTGAATTTCTAAGTGATCTGACTTCCTGTTTCCTTCCTTTTCCAGTACTACATGTCCCATGATCCTTTGAGCCTCTGTAGCTTTAGGAAGTCACTTATATTGGTTCTGGTAGTTGATGTGGCTGGACCCTAGGGTTACTGTGGGTGTTTCTGGGCCTTCATGGGAATGGTAAAAGGTGTAAATGTGTCATACCTCCTCTTGTGTCATTCCTGTCTTGCAGCATGCCAAAGAATAATGGCTTACTCCAAGACTTCAAGAGGTTATTATGAGGGTGGGACTTTCCCTGTTCACACTGGTTGGCATATATAACTGGGCAGGCTTGAATTCTAATTGTGATCCATTCAATCCTGCCTAGCAGCAACACAACTAGCTTTCAGAACAGGCGTATGAAGGTGTTTCCTTCTTGAATAATGCTGTGATCTATGAGGTGGCACTTGGGAGATTTGGACTCTTTCTGTAGGTGTGACTGGGCGAGATTGAATGGTAATTAGGATGTATTCAATCCCACCCACCAGCAGAGCTGTGAAGGAAGTTACATAATTTGCAGAGTCTGAAAGACTACAAAGGGGAGTGTTACAGACTCTAGCTGCTGCAGAAAGTGGCTGTGGAAGGTACAGAGTCTATCAGCAGGATATACAGAGTGTCATATGATACAAAGCCACAACTAAACCCAGAACATCAGGGAATCCGCAGACAGCGGAGCATCATGGTATAGAGGTTTTAGTCTATGCTGGTCTATGCTGGTATTTCTGTACTAGTAAAAAGATTGTTGGAATTCAGCGTTAAAGGGGTTGTAAAGGTTTGTGTTTTTCTCCTATGCATTAAGGGGAAAAAAACACCTCACTGTCATGGCCCCCCAGCCTCCCCATTTTACTTACCTAAACCTGTTCACCTGCTGTGCGCATCCCCCAGCGTCCTTTTCTCCACTGAGTCTGGCTGTTGATTGGATATCAGCGCAGCCATTGGCTCCAGCTGCTGTCAATCACATCCAATGATGCGGCCCCCGGTGGGGCGGTGCCGAGTCATACACTCTATTACACGGCAGAGCGACTTCAGCTGAACATAAACACAGGTGATTTTAGCTTCAAGAATCTGCTGATTTTCAGTTTGTAGACCTGCCCTAATCGGCAGTGTAAATGAGGCCTTACTGTTTACTCCAGTACAGAAGAATACAGGTAAATCAGCTGTATTGTACATTACTAAGGCCTGGTTTACATGTGCGATTGTGTTTTCTACCCCCTCAGAAAAGTGATGTGTGGTGGATCGCTTTTCAGAGGCCTTTTGACAAATAGATCTGAGCCTCCTCACCACCTGTGTTAACCCTTTAAAACCTGCAGTCCTGCACCACAACTACAAATATTACACATGGTTGCAGCACAGTGGACAAGTAAATGGCTCGCACTTGGTGGGAGCACTGCCTGCCAAACGCAACCTGTTATATAAATGTTGCTGTGCTACACCACAACCATGGCAGCGTGTAGTAACATGACCACTGCCAATACAATTCTACATTGTTGCAGCTTGGACCGCTGTAACTATTTAAATGCTATTCCTGGCTGATGCCCCTGGAAGCTGGAAATAACTATAATAGGCAATGCGGCTACAGTGATCTCCACTGACTTCTGTGCTGAGTGGTTGGCCTTCTGCATTCTGAACACAGGAAGTTGGCTGCTTGGCATGGGGAGGCAATCAGAGAATGCTTTGCATGCCATGATTGAATGCAAAGCATTCTCTGATTGGAACAGGAGGAGAAAGGGGGTGGTGACATCACGCTCCACCTCAATAGCCCTGGATAACATTAAAAACCAAAGAAAGATTCCAACCCTTGGTCAGATAAATGCATGCATTATTTAATGAAGCTGTATGTAAGAATAGCGTAAATTAGACATCAATGGACCATGTGCCCAACCCAGTAAAATCTTGTCACTTAGCTTGAGGCCCATGTCTCCCTTCCACAAATCTGCGTCTGCATCAGATCAGTATAATCAAATATGTGAAACATTTTCTAATGTTGCCAGTTTTCTGCAGTTTCTACACATAGTAACATTTTTTTTTTCTCTTTCTATACTTATGTTTTGGATATTCTTTTCCATGGACTGGAAAGGTTTTGCAATTGCCATGAAAGATTATTTGGCAATGTTATTTCTCTGTTAAAACACAGATACCACGTACCTCCTTCACAATGCTGGCATTTGTATATAAAAGCATGAAAATTATATTAATTCTACACATCACTGATTCTGAGATGTAAAACTCATAGTTTCACAGAACAAAAAAGCATAAATATCAGTCTTAACTGATTTGTCCTTTCTTGAACTTGGTTACAGCAGTTTATTTTCTCCAGCACTGTTTTAGATACGTTGAAACCATCTGCACAATTCTGAACATTTTTGCTGTGGGTTACCTGCAGGTTTGCCAGCTTTTCCCTTTACATACAGACATATCTACTTTGTAAAAGTCTGTATTTAATAAAGTTCACTTAGTGCCTTACCTGCATTTTATCAGCCACACAACCCGTCAGTAATTAAATTAAAACATTAAAGTGATAATAAATTCTAAGGCTCTGCCCCTCACCTCAAAGCACCTTGTCCCCAATGGGGATTGCAAGCAGGGGGCTTATTGGAATATGGAAGCCCCCTTTAACAAGGGGATCCCCAGATCCTGCCCCCCTCATGTGAATGAGTATGAGGTACATTTTACCCCTAGTAATTCACCCAAAAAGTGTCAAAAATAAATAAATGCCTTTATTGAAAAAAAAAAAAGAAACAATGTCCCGGTGTAGATCCACCAAAAAAAAGCTCAGTTTGCGCTGAAAGCTCCCGCCTCCTGCCTGCTCCACCTGTCAGTTCTTAAAAGGCTTAAGGGCGGGGCCACCCATGATATTACCTGGTGGCACCACCCCCTTTGTGACATCATCAACAGGCGCAGGCTGGGTCAGGGATGTCACAGTGGTGCCACTAGGTGACATTGCCAGGGTTGTATGGAAGAGGCCCTTGTCCCCATCAATACCCCCCCACCCCAAAGCACCCCCAATGTTAAGGGCATGTGACCTGATATAGATCAGAAGGGGGGGGCGCTCGCTCATCCCCCTTTCCTGGCCAGCCAGGCTGCATGCTCGCATAAGGGTCTAGTATGCTTTTTTTTAGTGTGGGGTTTCCCCTTAAAATCTATACCAGATAAGGGTCTGGTATGAATTTGGGGGGACCCTAACGCTGTTTTTTTCACAATTTTTTATTGCAATGGTTCGTTTACATTCAGCTGTTAGCGAAGAACCCCACTGACAGCTGATGAGTCATCTGTTGTTAAGGACTTGGCAGCTGGCTTCCCGCTTCTTAACAACCAGCTAATCTCAAAGACACCGGTGGCTGCTGGCTCCAAAAATTTGCATTTTAACTGCATCTAAATCGCAGCTGAACATCTGCTTTGGAAATTCGCAGTAAAAATTGAGGGGAAATTTGTACCGTACATATGTGAACCTAGCCCTACATAAGTCCACTAAAATAATTAATACAAGAAAATGGAGTCGCGCTAATAAACCCAAACAGTGAATTATTATCCACTAGTGATGTGGATCTAATGTAACAGAGAATGTTTAGTGACAGAACTGTCACAGATAAATGTGCAAAAAATCCACAATAGTGAAAAAATGATTAAATAAAATTGACAATGAAGGTGAAATGAAAAACCCAGTCCATTGATAGATAAAGGATCATAGTAAAAAAGTCCCAGGTGAAAGACAAATCCACATGTGGTGTAATTGATGACGGACAAAGACCTCCACCAAACGGACAACACTGACCCTTACCAGAGTCACAGATCTCACAGAGATCAAATGCAGCATGTACACAGGATAACCACCATCTGCAATAGGAGTATAGGGATAACTTCCGCCCAGTGTTGTCAATCAATGGATTAGGTCTCGAATGGACATACGTAGAAAATGGTCCAGGATATGTAAATCAAGGAAACTCACATAGTGTAAAACCTTATATATTTAATGAATAGAAAAGATTGTGCGCACTTACAGCAATCCTCACAATAAACAGCATAAAAATCAGCCGGCCGGCTTGTAGGAGCGTGTACCCGTCCTCTGGGTCCTCATACGTGATACGGTGATGTCAAAGCGCCGCCTCCCGACGTTTTGTCTCTAATGGAACTTGTTCACGGACCGTAAACAAGTCCCATTAGAGACGAAACGTCGGGATCATAGTAAATGATCAATGGACTGGGTTTTTTATTTCACCTTCATTGTCAATTTTATTTAATAATTTTTTCACTATTGTGGATTTTTTGCACATTTATCTGTGACAGTTCTGTCACTAAACATTCTCTGTTACATTAGATCCACATCACTAGTGGATAATAATTCACTGTTTGGGTTTATTAGCGCGACTCCATTTTCATGTATTTCTATGTTTGGTGTTGTATAACACTTTTGAGATGCAGCTTTATATATTGTTTTTTTCACATCGTATGTGCAATTTTTTTCTTTCCACTAAAATAATTAGCTTCAGGTGATACACAGATGCAAAACAAATCCTCCTGCATAAGTTGTACTGTACCTGCGTATATGAAGAAATCTCATCTCCACAGCCTACCAAGTGCACAGTTTATATGGTATCAGCCACCAACAGGCAGGGAGGCGAGGTGCTGAGTGTAATCTGATACCTGAGTGGATGGAAGAGGATATGCAGGTCCGCCATCAGGAATTATGGGGCCCCTTACACGGCTTCAAGCATGGGCCCCCTGGAGCAGATAACCGGGGGGGGTGCTGCCGCCTCAAATGAATGAGAAGCGGGGGGCTGCCACAAATTGAGAAGCGGGGGGCCCCTTTAGAAAAAAATATATAGAAAAAAGGGGTGTAGCCATCCGGTGCCCTGGGGACCTCTGGGCCCTTTAATAAAAAGAAAAAAAGAGAGAGAGAAAAAAAGTATATATAAAATATATATATATATATATATATATATATATATATATATATATAAATATTTTTTTTAAAAGGGTGGTTGCCATCTGGGGACCTCTGGGCCCTTTAATAAAAAGTTTTTTATAAAATGAAATTACAAAAAAAGGGGGGTTTCCATCCGGGACCTCTGGGCCCTTTAATAACAAGAAACCTCTGGGCCCTTTAATAAAAAAAATAAAAAAATATATAAACAAAAATAAAAAAATAAACATTTATAAAGAAAAAGGGGGTTTGACACATGGGGCCCTGGGGACCTCTGAGCCCTTTATTAATATATATATATACAGTGCAGAAAATAAGTATTTGAACACCCTGCTATTTTGCAAGTTCTCCCACTTGGAAATCATGGAGGGGTCTGAAATTGTTATCGTAGGTGCATGTCCACTGTGAGAGACATAATCCAAAAAATAATTCCAGAAATCACAATGTATGATTTTTCTAACTATTTATTTGTATGATACAGCTGCAAAGAAGTATTTGAACACCTGAGAAAATCAATGTTAATATTTGGTACAGTAGCCTTTGTTTGCAATTACCGAGGTCAAACGTTTCTTGTAGTTTTTCACCAGGTTTGCACACACTGGAGGAGGGATTTTGGCCCACTCCTCCACACAGATCGTCTCTAGATCAGTCAGGTTTCTGGGCTGTCGCTGAGAAACACAGAGTTTGAGCTCCCTCCAAAGATTCTCTATTGGGTTTAGGTCTGGAGACTGGCTAGGCCACGCCAGAACCTTGATATGCTTCTTACAGAGCCACTCCTTGGTTATCCTGGCTGTGTGCTTCGGGTCATTGTCATGTTGGAAGGCCCAGCCTCGAGCCATCTTCAAAGCTCTAACTGAGGGAAGGAGGTTGTTGCCCAAAATCTCGCAATACATGGCCCCGGTCATCCTCTACTTAATACAGTGCAGTCACCCTGTCCCATGTGCAGAAAAACACCCCCAAAGCATGATGCTATCACCCCCATGCTTCACAGTAGGGATGGTGTTCTTGGGATGGTACTCATCATTCTTCTTCCTCCAAACACGGTTAGTGGAATTATGACCAAAAAGTTCTATTTTGGTCTCATCTGACCACATGACTTTCTCCCATGACTCCTCTGGATCATCCAAATGGTCATTGGCAAACTTAAGACGGGCCTTGACATGTGCTGGTTTAAGCAGGGGAAACTTCCGTGCCATGCATGATTTCAAACCATGACGTCTTAGTGTATTACCAACAGTAACCTTGGAAACGGTGGTCCCAGCTCTTTTCAGGTCATTGACCAGCTTCTCCCGTGTAGTCCTGGGCTGATTTCCCACCTTTCTTAGGATCATTGAGACCCCACGAGGTGAGATTTTGCATGGAGCCCCAGTCCGAGGGAGATTGACAGTCATGTTTAGCTTCTTCCATTTTCTAATGATTGCTCCAACAGTGGACCTTTTTTCACCAAGCTGCTTGGCAATTTCCCCGTAGCCCTTTCCAGCCTTGTGGAGGTGTACAATTTTGTCTCTAGTGTCTTTGGACAGCTCTTTGGTCTTGGTCATGTTAGTAGTTGGATTCTTACTGATTGTATGAGGTGGACAGGTGTCTTTATGCAGCTAATGACCTCAAACAGGTGCATCTAATTTAGGATATTAAATGGAGTGGAGGTGGACATTTTAAAGGCAGACTAACAGGTCTTTGAGGGTCAGAATTCTAGCTGATAGACAGGTGTTCAAATACTTCTTTGCAGCTGTATCATACAAATAAATAGTTAAAAAATCATAAATTGTGATTTCTGGAATTTTTTTTTTTTGGATTATGTCTCTCACAGTGGACATGCACCTACGATGACAATTTCAGACCCCTCCATGATTTCCAAGTGGGAGAACTTGCAAAATAGCAGGGTGTTCAAATACTTATTTTCTGCACTGTGTATATATATATATATATATATATATATATATATATATATATATATATATATATATATATATATATATATATATATATATATATATATATATATATATATATATATAAATAAAATAATACAAAAAACATTTATAAAAAAGGGGGGTTGCCATCCGGGGCCCTCTGGGTCCTTTAATAATAATAATAATTATATATATATATATATATATATATATATATATATATATATATATATAAAAAATAAAAATAAAATAAATATTTTTTATTAAAATAAAGGGGGGACCTCCAGACCCCTAAAAAAAATGGCTCTTTAATAAAAAAATATAAAAAATAAATAAAAAAAAGGGGGATTGCTATCCAGGGCCCTGGGGGCCTCCGGATCTCTCTCTAAAAAAAAATGGTCCTTTAATAAAAAAAATATATATATATTTTTTTTTTAGGGGGTTCACATCCGGGCCCCTGGGGACCCCCGGGCCCCTTACAGGTGTACTGCCTGTACCCCCCTGATGGCAGCCCCGAGGATATGACTACAGAAAACTTAAATCTGGCTAATAGAACATAACGCACCCCCCCCCCATATGAATTGTTTAATTAATAAATCCAGATTTTTCATATTGGTCAGCACTGATCAATTTCAAATCTGTCTAAATGTAATGCAAAATGTAGAGGAAGCATGAAAATTACACAGCAAGCTTTAAGGAAGTATACTTTTCCATTTAGAGTTCTGTGTGCTTATTCTGCAAGGGGTTACACAAAACACTGGATCAATTTTCTGACTTTTGGCACAGTTGCTGTATTTACTGGATAGTATTAGTAGCTCACAGAATGCTTTCATTTATTGCTTCAAATTGCTGTCTGAAGCAGATGTTAAAACTATCAAATACTAATCTGTATGCATTATAGATGATGTTTGCTGTCATTTTCTTGGTGGCCACGTTTTATCTTCTTTTCTCTTACTTGGAACCGTGGCGGCAGCTGTGTGGGTGGGAAGTAGCAGCACCCAAATGTCATTTTATAAGGGAACAGGACTTTAAAGTGTTACTAAACCCAGGACCCTGCATTCACTATATCATGGAAATTGATTTTGCATTATATCGCATTTGTGTGACTTCTATCAGTGTCTGGTTAAAGCTTGTAGGAAGAGTTTTCATTCCACTCTGACTGTCCTATGAGGCTTCATAACCCCCGACCCTCTGTCTGGACAGTACTCATTGGCCCTGGGCTGATCACATGCACCCTCCCAAGGAAAATAAACTCTAGCAATACACATCAAACTGAGCATGTGCAGAGTGACTCCAAAGTCTCTGTCTTATCAGGAGATGGATTGGGGGCAGGAAAAGAAGGGGAGGACCAGACACGACCGGATTAAACAGCCTTTTTACACAATGTGCAGGGTTAACCCATGCTTTACTGCATATACACACTGATTCTACTGTTGTGGGTTTAGTGACAATTTAAATCCGATTACCCTGATAAGGAGAGGCTTAGGTGCTAGCCAAGTGCTGCTTCAGTGGGATTGGCCAGACTTTTCCTTCATGAAAACAGCACTGAGGATATGGGGGAAGATGCTGTTTGTCTACACAACTTTGTAGTTTGGTAGGCATAGGCAGGGAAAATGTATGCGGAAGGGGAGAACTGCCAGTTTCCCTTAATTGCAACGGCAGCGCCTGCAAATGAGTCGGTGGAAAAATCGGCCTACATTGCGGGCTCCCTGGACAGTTTTACCATCGTGCTTTCTTTATCCCTTTGTGGGGTTGCTTCCTTCCATCACAAAACATTGGCTTGAAGTAGGGGTTGTTCCTCCCTATTCCTTTGGGTTCACCCTTTTGATCCAGATTGATTCATACTCACTGAGAGGTTCCAGTCCAGGACTATCGGGTTACATCCAGGTCAAGTGTGTGGGTTTCCATCACCCAGCCTCCGGACAAGTCGAGTGGATCCTCCCTGGCATAGTCCATGCTTTCATGATTTGCTGTCACTGACAGGCAGATCCTCTGGATCCAAGAGTATTCCATCTACTTCACACAGTTGGGAGGAATGTCCTGTCCATGATGATCAATATGGCTACATGTTTTTCAGCATTTTATATGTTTATTGATGGACATCCATTTGCACATTAATTCTTGTTTTTTCTCACTTCACATTTATTTGTATACAATTTATTTGTTCCTTTAGTCACTTTATGTGACATTAAGTGTTTTTTTCCTCACTAGCGCTACACATTTTTTCTTATCACTTGTCCAATTTTTGTCACATTGTTGTGTAACAGCTCATTATTCACTTGTTTAAATTAGCGTAATTTTCTCCTTTTTTTCAAGTTAGCCTATTGGATGTGGAAATCAAGCAAGATTTGGGAGGTCATGTTGTAGGAAAAGTGCTTATAGCAGTTTCTTGGTCAATTGGTGGGAATAGATCAGAGACTTGCTTGTTAAGGAGAGATTAGGAGCAGTGTTAGGGAGATGTACTTGCTGAGGATAAAAGACTAATATTACACCCTGAACATCTGCATCGCTTGGCAGCTGATGTTTATGTGTTGAGAGCATGCTCCTGACACAAAGACTGATCTGTAAGGCCGCGTACACATGACCAAATAAATCTGTCGGTCGGACCCATTTGATCAGATTTGTCTGCTGGCTGTTTTGGTTTGATCGCTGTACACACGATCAAACCAAAACCTCCGCCGGCAGTAAAACACTTCCGTGCATGCGTCGAATCCATTTGACGCATGTGCGGGCAGATAAAGCAGATAAAGCAGGCTTTAAAATCTGTCTGCTGGACAAATCCGTCTGCTCGCCCGTACACACGATCGAATCTGTCTGCTGAGACGGTCTGTCAGACCGTTTCCAGCAGATAGATTTGATCGTGTGTACGCGGCCTAAAAGACAACTCTTGGTCCAGGTTGAAGATCAGTGGTCACATGATCACTGAGCCTTCCTGCCCCCCTCCCCTGAAACCATAAACCAAACACTTGACAGGCGCCTGTCAATATGGCATGTCACGTTAAATTTGCTGATAACACAAAGCATTGCAGCCATAGCACAAGAAAGGTCTCCTCGGCAGCCACAAGGGGCACAAGGGTGCCTGCCCCCTAATCTCTATGAGCCAGCCCCCAACCTCAATGCGGGGCACTGGATGCATGGATTTCTGTTATTTTTTTTTTCTTTTGAAACACATGATTAGAGCCCTAAGCCTCATACACACGCTCAGTTTTCTCGGCAAGCACCGAGTAAACCAAACGTGTGTACGAGGCTTTGAGGTTTCTTCGTCAAGAAAACTTCCGTAAAATCTTGACGAGAAAAATAGAGAACATGTTCTCTATTTTCTCGTTGTAATTCTCGGCAGTGTTTTCCTGCCGATAAACCCGAGGGTGCGTTTACTTACCTGTCGCCGTGGAAACCCGTGCATGCTAGAAATGACTTTGAAGCATGCGCCGTAGCTTCCTAGGCATAGGTTGGGTGCAGCAAGATGGCGGCGACGGCATTGAATGTGACAAGTGAACTGCGTTCTTGCCTTTCAAAAGAACCGCGGTAGCTTCCTAGGCATAGGTTGGGTGCAGCAAGATGGCGGCGATGGCATTGAATGTGACAAGTGAATTGCGTTCTTGCCTTTCAAAAGAATTCGCTATTGCGAATATTCGTATTTTTTCAAATTTATTTTTAAAACAGATCACATACTAGTGATCTCCATCGACATCTAAAAGCATTGCTGGTATGTAGAGACCCTGGGCCGAGTAGCTGACGATCCTTTTATGTTGCCGGGCGTCAAGAGATTCTTGGCAACAATCTCATCAGGGAAAACAACTTTTTTTTTCCTGACGAGATTCTGGCCCGTGTGTACAGCACTTAAGGCTCTAATTGGCTTCAAAAAGGTTCTGCTCGGGGTGCAGAACAATGCACTTTAAGCCCACCCACTTGTGACATTAGCGAATTGACAATCACTATTGTCTTCCTGCTTCTGTTCAAGGTCAAGGCGACATGGATGGGGTAAGTGAAGGACAGGCGACTGGGCGAGGGGTGGGTGGTTTTGTTTGCTGCCCCCCCAAAAAATGAAGCACAAGTCACCACTGTTCCTTGGGAAAATTAGCCTTTAGGCAGTTAGCCACCAGCTTTACTGCCCCTGGCCACTCATGTGTAAGATGCCTTTAGAAGCCAAACCAGAGCAATGATGTAAAGCCAATGCTGGAGTGAGTGTATGGAAATTTCACCACTGGAGAGAAAGCCACTCCAGGTGAGCACATTAACCATCCATCCACAGCATAGCCAGGTTTTAGGTGAAGGTGTTAGTACAGCTTGTCTGCAGAAACACAATCAAAAGAAATCTGGAATTTGCTGCAATCCCTTCTGATTGTGGAGTGAGTGTATGTACAGTGGAAGAATATTAGCATTATTAAATTGCATTGCAAAGATGAAAATGTAAAAATAATTTTAGGAATTCATGTCATCTACTTAGGGTCTAGATATCCATCAATAATAATAAAAAAAAAACAATAATGGTAGGTAATCTTAAATGACAATCCTTAATTTATTTCAACAAAGCTTCTTTCATGCACGTAAAATCAGCTATTAAACTTAATAAAAAAAAAAAAACAAGTTTGCAACTGTTTTATTAAGAGAAGCCTATTCATCCTGACACTAATTCACAGGAGATGTCTTTTGCACAAATGTGATAAATTAACCAGTTTCTGCCCAGTTAAAAGTCTATTGTATGCTTCAGTAAAGAAAGGTCTTAGGGTCTTAGGGTTATCTGTTAATCTGTGGGTGGGTTCATCAGATCACGGTCACATGTGACAAAAGCCAACATAATCCTAACATGGTCATTACACAGGATGCTTATACCCTGGCACAAGATCTTTTTGTGAATTAAATGGTTCAAGTACATCTATTCACAAGGTTATGTTAATTAGTTCCCATTCACTTTGAAGCATGACAGTTCATTATTTACAAGAGTCACATTCCTTGTATCCAATTTAGGGTTGCTTTTATCTCTGAAGTTATTTTTTTTTCTATAACTTTAAAACAATATATTTCTTCTTTCATGATAATACTAAGTTCTGAAAGCACTATATTTCATACATTTTAATTATTTCACAGTTGTTTCATAAAAGAACCACAAAAAAATATGTTCTTTGCCATGATACTTGAACTTGAGGTTGTTTTACACAACCAGCTAGATTTTAGGAAAATGCTGTTTTTGTGTACATTTCCTCCTAACCAAGAGGCATGTCTTTCAACACCAAGAAAATCCAAGATGGAACAAAATAAAACCTCATGGTCAAATAACAGGGACTTTTAAATTCCTCTCCCATGGATGTGTGACTTATGATAAACGCAGGCTATTTCTTATTGTTCGTGTAATCTCTAGATCATGGTGTGCTTTTAAAGCCGAAGCCCCCACCTACCAATGGTACACCCAAATTATCTTAGTTCCAATCCTACTATGGGCCAGATTCAGGTAGATGGGCGCACCTTTTTGTTGGAGTAACGTTTCTCATTTACGTTACTCCACCGAAACTTTAGGAGCAAGTACTGTATTCACAAAGCACTTGCTCCTAAAGTTGCGGTGGCGTAGCGAAAATGAGCCGGCGGAATTCAAATTGGGCGGGTAGGGGGCGTGTATTATTATAACTAGGCGCGATCCCGCGGCGAACGTACTGTGCATGCGTCGACTGTCAGTGCGCATGCTCCAAATTCTGTCAGTGAACGTCAATGACGTCAATCCCCATTCACGGACGTTTTACGCAAACGACGCGGAAATTTTTAAATTTGACGCGATGACGACGGCCATACTTAACATAGGATACTCCACTAAGGGGCTGGTTTTTCTTACGCCGCGTATCTCTTACGGAAACGTCGGAAAGTCACTGCGCCGGGCCCGAATACGATCGTTAATTGCCGATTCTCGCTGATTAACATATTCTCAGGGTTAATCAGCGGGAACGCCCCGAGTGCCATTTTTAAAATTGCAGTTCCGATACGACGGCGAAATACAATTACGCCGCTCGTATAGGAACTCCAACCTGGCGTTTCTTGTTTTCTACTTACAGAAAACAGAAACGCCGGCTCAAAGTGAGAGTTAGGCTGGAGTATCACTGATACTCCAGCCTAACTCTACCTGAATCTGGCCCTATGTGTCTATGTTTAATTAAATCAAATGGTATTCTTAAATAGGACAAAACTAAACTGGAGAAATGAATATGAACTGAGGACCAATATTGATGGTGTGAATTGACTGCATATAATACATTTTGCATCCATTCCTTTCCAACACTCTAATTAGTATCAAATTTCCAGAGCTTTCAGATGTTGTTTTCTTTGGAAATATTGATATGTTTGCATTCAAAAGTGCTAAGCTTTCGTGGCTAGGAAAACAGGGTGAGGTTTAAACCTCTGCAGGACTGATGTGCTGGGAGCATTATGTGGCCTTATGACTATTTGACTGGGCAGCCTGACATGCCTCTTAAAACTGTATTTTGTATTAAATTACACTAAAATATAATTCTTACAAGATTGCTTCTTTGTAATATGTTACTTTAAAGAAACCATAATATTCTACATAACCTCTTTTATAAATAAGGGTCACATTGACCGCTGTAGAACAGGAATGTCTGTTCATTTTTATAATATCATAGCACACTGGGTAGCAATTCCCAACAATTATGAAAATTTATTTTAGGAAGCATATATGCAAAAAGTTTATAATGCTCAATGAAGAAACCTAATGTATTCTTTTTCAAAAGCTTGCATTTTAATAACCTGAGTTAGCTAAACTCCAAACTTACTGCATTGATTGTTGGCTACATGGCTGCTTACATGATACAGAGCTCCACTGTGCACCATTGCTGCCTAGATGTTTGTACCAATGAACTATATATTGCTCTCTTACTGCATAGAGTGACCTCCACAGTAAGTTGAGAAATGTAAGCTGAGTCTGGTCTGTAAAAGATGAAGGTAAATACTTGTTTTTCAGGCTGTCCATGTGTTAAAACTCTGACATGTTGCTAAATGCCAACCACTACAAGTATCGAACCCATCCCAGTGGGTTGAATACCTGCTCGTTCACTGCGCACTGTGGTTCCTTGTGCTTGTTTTTTTTTTGTCTTGTAAGAAGGACCTACAGCTCACAGCAGGGGAACACGTTTTTAGCATTAACTAAAGGACCACTTTTTGATATGACTGTATGCACAAACCTTTAGTTTTGCTTGGAGTGAAAAAGCTTCTGCCCTCCCAACCAACACTACCAATACATATTCGGCCATTAATAAGAAAGTGTAAAGAGTAAGGTCACCTACACGGAAATGAATGCTGTGCATCTGCTAGTTTAGCTGGGAATGTCTTAATAAATACATCCTCTGTATATACTCTACAATAACCTTGACCTGCAAAATAAAATTTTGAATTTGAACATTAATTTCCTAAAGTAAACCTATAAGTTCCCTAATGGTGATATCGAAATATGCCTCTGCTAAGTCTCATTAATAAAAGTACCATAGTACCATCATCCATAAGAATTATGAGAAATTATACTAAGTGAACATAGGGTGGTAGTTGGTAGTACCACCTGTACCTTAAAATGGTCACTCAGAAAGGACTGGTTGATTGGACTTTCAAGGTACTGATAACAAAACATGTGAATTATATAAAAAATGATTTATTATACATCAAAATATACAAACTAAACTGAGCCAAAACCAACAATCAGAGCAATGATTGTAAATGATGGAACCCCGTCACAGATCTGTTGTGGTGGAGGAGGGCCGAAAACCTCAACCGGTTTCGCAGGAAGGCCGCTTCTTCAGGAGGAATATCTATACAAATACAATACAATAAATTGAACTAGCAAGGATATAACAAAAGATACATAAAATGATGTAATAATATATATTATTACTCTAATGGTAATAAATAAGATACAACACTAATAATTTTTCATGCCTGTAAACACGTAAGTGCTTTTTCCAGTGTCCCCGGTCTTCCATTTTCTGAGGTATGATAGCCTGAAAACATCTAGGCCAGGATTCAGAAGCTTTTACGGCGGCGTATCTCCAGATTTCAAATCAGCGCTATCGCATCTTTACGGCGATTCAGAAAAGCAGTTACGTTTGAATCCCTCCAAGATACGCCCGACGTAAGTCTCTTACGCCGTCATATCTTGTGTGTATATTTACGCTGGCCGTTAGGGGGGCCTTCCGTAGTTTTTCGCGTTAAATATGCAAATGACCTATATACGCCGATTCAGGAACGTACTTGTGCCCGGCGTATTACTATACTATACGGCGTATTACTATACGACCAGCGTAAAGTTACCCCTGCTATATGAGGTGCAGCCAATGTTAAGTATGGACATCGGAACAGCCGTCAAATTTTACGTTGTTTACATCGTTTGCGTAAGTCGTACGCGAATAGGGCTGTGCGTAAGTTACGTTCACGTCGTTGGGCAGTGTTCGGCGTATCTTAGGCATTCTATCCGATGTGATTCTGAGCATCAGCACTGGGTTACGTCCACGGACGGCGCATGCACTGTTCGTTCGGCCATGCATCTACATGGGGTCACGCTTCATTATCATACACCACGCCCCCTACCTGCCTACTTTGAAATACGCGGGCTTACGCCAGCCCATTTACGCTACGCCACTGTAACTTAGGGAGCAAGTTGTTTCTTAATACGGTACTCGACTCTCTAAGTTACGGCGGCGTAGCGCATATGAGATGCGTTACGCCCGCCTAAAAATACGCCAGTCTTTCTGAATCCCAGCCCTAAACTTCATGAGGATGCTTGCAACTTGGCCATTTTATTTTCTGTCTTTCTCATTCATTCCTATCATAAGGTTGCATAACATATTGATGGGGCAATAGGAATGTGCAGAGGGAGGCGAGCAAGGATGCAAAACTTTCAAAAGGTTGAGATTTGCATGTCAACCCCTCAGGATTCAAAGCACCCAGACACTGCCAGATGCCAGCATTGTATTGATGTAGCCTGTTCAGTACAACTAGGCTACTGGCAAGTTTACTTTAACAAAGAATCCTGAAACCATATATTTTTATCTACTTCTGTTTAAATACCGTATGCTTTCTACATTTGTCTATGTTAGTAAAATGTACAAAAAATTGAAATTCATATTAGAACTGAAATGTCACAGTGTGAATAATACCACCAGTATTAATTTATCACCATCAATCTTTATTGTACCAGTCTTAAAGTGATTTTTTTTTTGCATCTCCTGGTTACATTCATGGTTAAATTCAAATTACTACAACTTTTAAATTATGTATTAACTATATAGCAATATTCAGTGAACCAGAAAAATATGGATTTGGAACTTAAGATGCTTAGATACCATAAACTGTCTGTCTATCAGATTAACAAACTTCAAAGTTCTTTCCACTCAGATTAGTTAATCAACCTCTTCATTAGCAAGCTGGAATAAGTATATAGAAAAACGCTCTTTGACCTGTTACCTGCTAGCTTAACTAAAAGACATAGAAGTTGGATAAACTTTAAATTCTGCTAAAACTTTTATAAATTTGTACTGCTAGGACCTTGAAGAAGAGGACATACCCAGAACGTTTAGCCTCGTACACACAACCGGTTTTCCCGGCAGGAAAACTGCCAGGAGAGCATTCCGGCTGTGTGTATGCTCCCTACCGGTTTTCCCGACAGGAAAACTGCCCGGGAAAAATAAACAACCTGCTTTTTATTTTACAGTCGGGATTCCCGGCAGAGTGTTTCCTGCCGAGAAAACCGGTTGTCTGTATGCTTACCTGTTCCATTGGAAACCCGCGCATGCTTGATAAGAGTTTGACGCATGCGCGGTAGCATACAAGTTTAGTGTGGGGTGTAGCAAGATGGCGGCGACGGCATCTAACGTAATGAGCGCCGGCTAGTCGTAGTCAATTGGGTCACTGTGTTCTTGCCATTCAAAAGAACGCCGGAAAACCAACGTTTTTTTCCTGACGGATTCCCGGCTGTGTGTACAGGGCTTTAGTCCTGAAAAATCGTATGGTACGCAATTGTTTCTTCTAATTGGACTAATAAAAAATAAAATAGTGACTAGTATGCAAATGGAATTTTAATGAATATTTAGGTAAAAGTATTTTCTTTCTGTATGTAATGTCTTTTGCACTGGCACTGCAGTAATCTAAATGTTACATTGGACATCTATTTTATCCATGCACTTTATAGCAGTTACTCTAGCCAGTTTTCAGCTACTTTCATAATTGCCAACTTAAATCTGAAGGTGCCCATAGACACTGAAGCATGGTTAAATAAGCAGACAACTGTGTTAGCTAGCACATTCCTAAATTTGTTTTTCATTTAGAAAAAAAATGTGGTCAGACAGGGTGTTCAATTGCAATTTTTCCAAATAGGAAACATTTTTCATTTAGTTTTGGATAGTTATCCCACCCAATAATCCCACTCTGTGCAAAGATGTCCTTGCTCTGGGACAACAATCCTAAAATTAGCAGAATGAGAGTGATTGTTACTGGGGCATGTCAACTATGCAGTTAAAGCCCCATAAACACAGGGTCAATATCTGGAGACATTGGGCGGTTAAAAAAAGTCTGACATTCGCCTGTGAGTATTCCACCCTGTCCGACAGAAGTCGACTGACCGACTCCCTTCGAGCGCTTACCGCCAATGGTGGAGAACGCTGATCGTAGTGTTCTGGCGCAGGGGCCTTCCACTTGCCAGAACACAACACCTCAGTGGGTGAGATCGCTGTATTAATTTTGCATAGTTAGTACAGCGGCTCCTAATGGAAATGACAGTTTTTTTTTTCGTTCAACCCTCTGGGTTGAACGAAAAAAATAAAAATAGAACACAGTGTGTACCAGGCTTAAGGGATCAGTAAAGGACATTTTTTCAACGCTAAATAGCTTGCTTTACCTTATAGCAGTCCTGCTTTCATGTCCTCCATGTCCGTTTTTGTTTAGAAGTTGCTGTAATCCCTTGCTGAACTCCACACTTCCTGCTTGTCTGGCTCCTTATGAAAAAACTCATGATAGCTTTTCATTGTGGTCCATGATCAAGAAGATGTGATTACTATGTGTCTAAAACTCCATCAGATTCATTTTAAAAACAAACACTGCCCTGTGTTTGTTTGTTTTTGTTCTGTGTGTCTCTGTACACACAGAACAAACTGAAACTAGTCTAAAAACAAAACTAAACTGCAGGCACATTATATGATTGTTTTTTTATCTATTTTTAATAGTTTTTAAAATAAATCAGTTAACTATTATGTCTCTATACCTTGTAAACAGTCATTTCAGCAAAAAAAATAAAACATTTCCTTTACTACTCCTTTAACCCTGTACACACACACACACACAGTAATAACTCTTGTGTAATCACTTTTTATAAAGGTAACTTCATCATAGTGAGAATTGAGGATCATGTCTAAAACTGAGGGACAGATTCTCAAAAGAGATACGACGGTGTATCGCAGGAAACACCTTCGTATCTCTGTTTTTTCCCCCGGGTATCTATGCGTCTGATTCATAGAATCATTTACACATAGATACAGCGAAGATCCGACAGGTGTAAAACACTTACACCGTCGGATCTTAGATGTAATTACTTCGCTGGCCGCTAGGTGTCCTTTACGTTGATTTCTCATTTGCCTATGCAAATGAGCCAAATATGCCGATTCCCAAACGTTTTTACGCCGCCTCGTCGTCGTTTACGTAGTTTCCGTAAGTGCAAACCTACCCCTGCTATATGAGGGGTAGGCTTACGAAGTTCCGTTGTATGCCATGTTAAGTATGGCGTTGGGTCGTTACATTGTTTTACTAAGTCGTTCGCGAATAGGGCATTGCGTAAGTGACGATCACGTCGGTTTCGACAACGTTTTCCGTCGTGAGCTGGAGCATGCGCACTGGGCTTTTTTCCCGGCCAGCGCATGCGCAGTTTGATCTAAGTGGGGGCGTGCTTAATTTAAATACAAGCCTCCCCCTTTGAATTACGCGTGGATATGCCGGGCCATTTACACTACGCCGCCGCAAACTACGGAGCAAGTGCTTGGAGAATACGGCACTTGCTCCAGTAAGTTGCGGCGGCGTAGTGTAAATGGCTTACGCTATGTCGCGCCGGATTCTACCAGAATCTGGCCCTTAAAGTATAACTAAAGGAAAATTTTGTTTTATATAGTTTTGGATAGGGGAGATAGATTAGAACACCTGTCAGTTTTTATTGATGTCTGTGCCCCCGTTAGGTATATTCCCCCTGTCTATTTGCCCTATTTACCATTATAATTGAAAGTGAAAGTAAAAGAAAATCCCCAAATTTAGGCTGTCCCAAGAAATGTATTAGAGGGAAATTCTTCCAATGGGGACCCTAGTTCTGGTGACCTGGGGGCCCCCAAGAGATTCCCTTAATTTGCAGTGATTTTCCCTCACTTCCTGTTTTGACTATGGGGCAGGAAGTGAAAGGAAATCTTTTCAATGGGAATAAGATTCCAAAATAAAACTTATAGGGGTTATAGGTCTCCTTTTCTCAATCCAAAATGAAAAAAATGCCTATAGTTTTACTTTAACTATGTGTAGTTTAGTTATGGCCCATTGTATGTCACTACCCCATTCTGACAATTTTTTCTAAACTTTCCTTAAAGTTTTTTCCAAACTATTCATAATATTTATAGCACAACTTTATTAGGAAACCCTGCAGATGGAGATTTTATGATATTTCTGTTCTGCTTCTAGTTTGGCACAAGTTTTTTTTCAAAAGTGACAGCAGGTGTGGGAAGTAGAACCAGGGTAAGGGGGCAGGAGTTGGAAAATGCCATACGTTACACCCTAAATACAGATGGAACATGTAACATGTTTTAAAGAAGGACTTATCCTTTGAACTTAAATGTGTTTGTAAACATTTATGTCACCAACTTGTGCATTTTGGCAAAAATTAAAGGGGAGTTCCACCCACAACTTCACTTTTTAAATATAAATACCCCTGTAATACACAAGCTTAATGTATTCTAGTAAAGTTAGTCTGTAAACTAAGGTCCGTTTTGTTAGGTTGTTACAGCATTTACCGTGGCCATCTTAAATGTGGACATCATGAAGCCAGACTGTATGACTTCCTGGATTGCAGCTTAGCATATCTCGCACATGCTCAGTGCTGCACAAGCAATGTAATAGTCAGGTTTGCAAGGACTACTGGGAAACATGATGCCTATCCCAGAAACCCTTGCAAATAGCCTTGTGACTTAATAGCCTAGGCTAATAAGGAGGAGGAAGTAATGAAGGACTACAAAATAAAGGTATTTACAAACAACACAATAAATAAAAGAGATTAGGGCATGCAGCACAGACAAACATAAAAAAATGGGTGGAACTCCACTTTAAGGTGGCCATTCTCCACTCAGATAGGGGCTTTCCAGACCTAACAATAACACTGTTCTGCCAAGTTTTTGTTGCTGTCTTTGTCTCCCCTTGGGAGATTTACTCCTTTATTTTGGCACACACTTTAAGGCTGGAGGTCTCTGCAGGTACTTCCGATCATGAGATTGGCTAGAAACAAATTAATCATAAATGTCTCTGGATACCTCATTACAGACCATTCGCAGTTTCACTTTAACTAGTCTTAGCAAAAAATAAGAGATCTGCTCATTGTAATCAAGATAACCAATCAACAGAACCCGCTGTGTCTTTTCCTCTAAATTTTTACAACATTATTAGTAGGCATTACATTCTATGAAACAGATGAACTTTCACTTATCTCTAGGATTCATATATTGCATTGACTGATTACAAAGTGGAAATCATGTAACATTTCTTCTTTATTTGTCATTTGAGGTAAATACAACATTCTTGGCAGGATCTTATGATTTTGTTAACCGATTTTGGCTTAAAACTAGCCTTTTGGTCCACAAGAATATCATAAACCACCAGTTAAAATTTAACACAACGGAAAAAAAATGTTTTAATTTAATGATTAGGACACATAAAAGGTGAAAGCCATAAAGCAGGCAGACATATGAAACTAGTCTAATTTTTTTATTTGATAATTTCTAACAATCCGGCGTTCGAGACATGACTTGTATGGTAGCTGATGTCATTATAGTGTCTCTTTTTTAGCCTCCTTAAATTCAATGCATTTTATGGCTTGGGAATCAAATAGTCTGCAATGGCTATAGTTTTGGATCGCTCTACAGCCATGCACTGTTTGCACAGAATGATTTAGCAAGCACACAAAGCTTAGAAAGGAAACCTGCACTGCTTGGATTTCTAAATTTTTATGGATGGAAGCAGGAACTGTAACTTTTACAGCAGGGGTGGGATGGAGGAAAAGCTACAATACTGAGAGGTTACTCAATGTTTGGAGCTCACAAGTGAAAAAAAATAAAAATGCTGTTCCATTAAAGGCAAAAATGGCACAAGACTGCTAATAAAGACTCGGATTTAACCAAATGGGAAATCCCTGTATACAGATGTTTTAGTGTGTGTGCACAAAAGGTCAGCATCCATGAACATCTTTGTTTCCTATAGGAAATCCTACATTAACTTTAGGACAGGGTGAAGCTCAGGGCGTGTGTGGTTGAAAAGAGTAAAAAACCAAGGTCCCCTTGCCAAAGCATATCTTAAAATACTTAAAAAGATTTTTGAGTGCGGGGGAGAATTGTGTTCTGGCCAAGGTAACAGCAAAAGGTCTGAAACAAATATTAGCAGTTATCTAAGGGACAATTCATCTGCAGCTGTTTGTGCGTTATTAAGAACAGAAACTGCAGGCTTGTTACAATAGTAACCAGTTCACTGCAAAAGGGTCAGCCTATCCGTACGATCTGCTTATTCGCATGACAGATGGCCAGCTTTGAAAATGTCTTGCTATTTTGTTCTCTTCTCATTATTTTTCTTATTTTTCTTATGTCAGTTAGTCCGATGTGCAGCATTTCACATCCAAAGGAAATATTTTAATATTATTTTTTTTTCAACTTTCTATTTCACTGCTTATAATATATCGTGAAGTTTGACTTGAAGTTTATCTGAGGGAATCTTAACAGTGATTTCCCAACCAAAAAAAGAAAAGAAAGTTACTATTTTTCTCAGGTTCCAACCACCTTTTACATGTTTCCAAAGCATTACCTATCCACTTGATTCCCTTTGGGAATCTGGCAATTGCCATTGTGATGTAATTAGTGTGATGGTTGGGAGGTGTGCCTGTTGGGTTGGGTTCCCCCTTAACCTGAGAAGCTCCTGGAGAATACAGTCTCCCAAAAAGCAATAACATGAAGCGAGAGGTGGTGATAATCGATGCATGCCTTGTGTCAGTGCATGACAACTTGTAGGACTGCAGGTTATTGGCTGTCCATTGTCACTATGCATTTTAGCATATACTAAATGGGTTGCCATAAATATATTAAATGTTTTAAGTAAACAGAATATTATCAGGCAGCCGATATTTACTGATATCAGCTAATGGGCTTAATGTAATTGGAGTGGTGGACTTATGAGGGGGTCTTTTGTGCATGTCGGTGTCTTATCGAGCTGGTTCCTCCATCGGATAGGTTCCTGCCTCGACTGCACAGGCGCCACCAGGAGCGGGGCATGCGCAGTAGGAGGCCACAGAAATCTCGGAGCCTCAACAGCTGATTGTCGGCTTAGACGAGCTTGCTCCCAATGCCTGATGACTGCTTATACAGTACACTCCGCTCTACACAGCAAGGGGTGGATGTGATATTGTGCACTGCTTTTTTGATTGGTTGTCCACTAACATACAAACATGTTGTTGCACTAACATACAATTTTTCAGAACAGGCTTTTGGGGTATGTCTCCTTCTTCAAGGTCCCAGCAGTACTAATTCACAAAAGTTTTAGCAGAATGTTAAATGTCAATGAGATTATCTTTTTTTTTAACGTTCTGCTAAAACATTTGTGAATTAGTACTGCTGGGACCTTTAAGAAGGGGGCATACCCCGGAAGCTTGTACTTAAACTCCTCACAAAATATTTAATAAATGTTTGGTTACTGTACATATATCATATTCAATATGGATGAAATAGTATTATATGGAATTCCTTAGTTAAGCCAGCAACGTGTTTAAATAGAATTTCCATGTGACAGTATTAGGATAGGAGTTAAGATACTGTATCATTTGTAAAGGTTACTTTGTGTTGTTGTTGGCAAGTTTTCCGAACCTTAAGACATGTTTAAATTATTTCTGAATATTTTGAGATAAATACACTTTTGTTTTCTGTGAGTTTTGGAAGAAAAACACGTCACTGAACATAGGTGATTTATACAAGCTATGTTTCAATTGTATAAGTGCCAAATTTCAAATCTGCACTAGCTTCGCTTCCTGTAGCGAGTTACAAGTCCATTCCTCATTAACAGGGATATACAGGAATTCTGTTCTTTTACTAGCAGCAGTCCTGAACAACAGGTGGCTTGAAGTCATCTAGGTCAGGACTTTTTATAGAAATGAAAGAAAGAATGACACCTTTTCCCAGAAGACTATCTAGGACATATATAGGACATTACTGTTGTCTCCCAGTTCAGTTTACAGTACTCTCATGTTAAACTACAAACTGGTACAAAATAATAGGCAGTACTTATGGTTGCTTGATTTTCTGTTCTTTCCTTCTCAGTTTTACTTCTGTAAAGCCAAATTACTCTATATTTTACAGTTGGACTCCAGCTCATTTTAGACAAACTTCCAATTTAGACTCAAATGCAGGCTGATGAGTTCATACATAGAAATATAATAATGGGGTAGCCTCCAGAAGAATAAAGCATACACTATGGGGTTGATTTACTAAAGACAAAGAGGCTGTTTATTTTCCAAGGAAAGTTGTGCAGCCAAGTGATCTTTTCTCAGAACATAGTGAATGTAGTGAAATGTCACGTTGCAAAGAAAACCCAATCATGTGCACCATCCCTTACTTCCAAAACTCTATAGCAACCTCTCTTAACACCACATCAGATGGTAGAGTAGATGGTGAATTTGGACTTTAAATGCACCTTAAAGCGGATGTTTCACAAAAAAAAAAATATTAAAAGCCAGCAGCAACAAATACTGCAGCTGCTGACTTTTAATATTAGGACACTTACCTGTCCTGGAGTCCAGCGCCGTCCGCAGCAGAGGATGAGCGATCGCTCGTCTCTCTGCTGTTCCCCCCTCCATCCACGGTGAGGGAACCAGGAAGTGAAACGCTGCGGCTTCACTGCCCGGTTCCCTATGGCGCATGCGCGAGTCGCGCTGCGCCCGCCGATTGGCTCCAGCTGTGTGCTGGGAGCCGAGTGTTCCCAGCACACAACGGGGGGCGACGGGATGTGATGCAATGCCCGTCTTTTGCCCGTGAATGCTGGGCCGGAAGTGGGTGCAGATACCTGTCTATCTGCACCCCCCTCCCCCTGAAAGGTGTCAATTGTGACACCGGAGGGGGGGAGTGCTTGGATCAGCGGATCTTCACTTTAGGGTGGAGATCCGCTTTAAAGTTCACCTTTGGGAACATATTACATGTTCCACCTGTTTTTAAGGTAAACGGGAAAACTACAAGTACTGACAACCTTTGTGGCTGTCAGCTTGTAGTACTTGGTGAACTACCATCGTGGCGCAAGTAATCAGTCATACATTGCAGCTAAAGAGTCAGCTGTGACGTCACTGTAATGTGACGACGTTTCAGAGCTTGCGCTTGCGTATGCCTAAGCGCGCTCTTTTCTCAAGCATATGCTTGAGAAAGGAGCGCGCTTAGGCATACGCAAGCGCAAGCTCTGAAACGTTGTCGCATTACAGTAACGTCACCGCGACTCACGCTGCGCTCCACGCCTCGCTTCCAACCAGTCCCTTCGTACCAGCTGGCTAACTTGCTACAGAGATGGACGGACACAGAGGGGTTTGAGAGCACTACCAGCAAACAACTAGTGCGGAAGGATACCACTCTAATCTATTAAAGCTATTTGTTGCTTAACACGGAGGCGCCCTCTTTTCCTTTTTTTTTACCAGGGCACTGTTAAGCGCCCTAGGTAGTTAAAAGTTTCTTTCTGTCCTTGTATAACTGCCTGTTTGTATGAGGTATAAACAGACAGCTTACACTAACAGTCTAGTAAATCTTCCAATTGCACACCTTCCTGGGGAAACGGCTCAAAAGTACAAAGATGGGTGCTGGAACAATCAACCGCATGAACATATTCGCCAACACACCATGGATCGTATATAACGTCCAAAAACTGTTTTAATGCACAGAAAACATCACAGGAGGTGCAACGTTTCGAGGCCGCATAGGACCTCTTCGTCAGGCAAGTGATAACCTGTGTTGGTCAACTTTAACACCAAGACATCATGTTCACTTGAGCTATCACTGCAATAATGTGGAAGCTGTTGTCAAGGGTATTATACTGCATATATTTAAGATAGATAGATAGTTATTTGGGGCACTATGAATATCTGTTTTTCTATACACACTACAAACTGATAACCACTATATTAGCGAAAACCTAACTCTAGCCAAATTATTTTTAGCTTTGGATAGAGTAGAAAAGAATTTACAGTTCTGTGGTTTTATTTCTGCCCGAGTCCCTGACAGGGAAGATTTTTCCTCACTCCTTGTATCTGTGACACCTCACAGAAATGGGGGAATGGTTGTCACTGGGACAGGACATCACGTAAAACATTTTCAAAACTTCTAACCTTTCTTCACACTACTAAAAATGTGTTTTGTCTTTGGTCCCATTGGAGAGATAACCCATCACATCCTGTGCTGACATAGTTGGCAATAAATCCTGCCAGAAGCCCTTTCCAGCTCTATTCAAAACAAAATAAAGGTTTTGTGTGGAACTAAACTCCAACTCATTAGTGGAAATATATTTGACTAGTTAAAGTGTATGTAAACCCAATTGTTTTATTTTTTGATGTCACAATGTACAGTATAAGATTTCCTATCATCTGTGCCCAGTCCTGTCACACAGATTTAATCCAGCTCTGAGCAATCCTCTTTTATTGTTCAGTGAAATAAAATGGACTTACAGAGAGAAACCTTGGTCCGTTCCGCCTCCTTGCTGTGAGTGACAGGTTATTTACATATCTCATGCACTAGCTTCAGACAAACATTATTTTTTAATTTCCCACCCCCACTCCTTTTCTGAAGTCATGTGGTTACTTTTCTGGATTTTGACTGGATGTTAGTGATCATAGCAGAATTCAGTGTAATAAATACGCAGGAAAAAAATGTGTAGAGGTGGGCGGAGAGTCTACTGACATCATGACTCCACCCACCGAGCTCCAGAAAACAGATCCACCTACAGAATCTGCAGTTTTTCAGGTTTTATAACAGACAGAGGGGAGACATTTGACAGGTAAGGATACATGCAGGAGGCATGTATATCCTTATAGATAACCAATATGGCAGTAGTTTAGAAAGGATGAGAGTGGGTTTACATCCACTTTAATTCAAGAGAAACTGTGCTTTTAGTATTTTCTTTTTGGTACCAGTGAAAGAGAACAGTAGACATTCCAATCTTATCAATATGTGTTAAATTATAAGAACCTTGTTTTCCTGTATAGTTTCTAATTATCTGTACATGGCTGCAGCCCATTTGGTCTTCTGGTCAAACACAATTGGCTAGTAATGGAGTTATCATTAGTAGCCTAAAAAAGCAACAGCAGATTATAATTCATGACAAGAAGAAGGTACTTTTTTACTCAGATTGGTGGCTTTCATGTTGACACATTGAGTGAAGACAAACACTGATTTGTATTTTCCTGTAATGAGCACAGTGAGCAGCCTTTAAAAAAGTCAGACTTTGGAAGCATTTCCAGTGGTTTGGTCTCACTTAGCGGACCTCTGTATTTTCCATTTAAGACCTTTTGGTAATGAAACTCTGCAGGAACTGGATAACAGCTTCTTATTGAAGAGTCTAGACTGAGCCTTAAACCTGTAGTAATTTTACAGTAGGCTCTTGACAGATAATTCAGAAGTGTAATTCAAATATGCCTGTCAGTCTTACTTACTACAGAATAGTATGTGACTTGTGTGATGTTATTCATTTTCTTGAGTAGTAATACAGACTAAACAACCCTTCACCCAAAATGTTCTACCACATGATGTTCTTCATCATTTTAAATTTGCTCCAAGATTTACTAAATAGTTTTGCAATGCTTAATAGTAAAAAACAAGTTAACATTTAAAGGAAGAATTCCAAAACTGTTACACATCAACCTTTAGTTCAGTCTACAGTATGAACTTTTTGTGCCCTTGGAAAAACCACATCTGTTGGCCACTACCCTTTCTTATGAAAACTTCTCCAGTATTGCAGGCATTGTAACAGAGTGTTTTTTAGTGGAAATATACTGAAATGCAATTTTAAAGACTTAAATATCCCCATCATAATCTAAGTTAACCATGTCACCTTCTATACATAGCACCTAATAGAATTATCTTCATTTCTGACTATGTTTTTAGAATGTAACATGAAACATGGGCACATTCCCCAGCCCCTGAAGTCCTGTACACACGGGCCAGAATTTCGTCAGGAAAAAAACGTTGTTTTTCCTGACGAGATTCTTGGCAAGATTCTCTTGCCGGCTGAGTGTACACTCACTCAATTTAAAAGAACCGCCATTCTTTTGAATGGCAAGAACACGTGGACGTCATCGAGTCGCCATCTTGCTTCACCTTACCTTTTCCTTGGAAGGTACCGCCCATGCGTCAAAGTCATTTCAAACATGCACGGGTTTCCACAGCAACAGGTAAGTATACAGATGCTCGGGTTTCTCGGCAGGAAAACACTGCCAAAACACTGCCGAGAATCACGACGAGAAAATAGAGAGAAGGTTCTCTATTTTTCTCGTTGAGATTCTGGGCAGTTTTCTTGATGAGAAACCTAAAATCCCCATACACACACTCGGTTTACTCAGAAAGAAAGCTCTGCCAGCAGTTTTCTTGCTGGTTCTTGCCGAGAAAACCCTGCGTGTGTATGAAGCTTTTTCACTCAAATCTCCCTCCCACTTACCTAAATTGCAGTAGTCCTCTTACTGGAGTCCTCTGTTTTTTTTTTAAATTAGTGTGGCTGTGGGTGACTTCAGCTGCACATCCATGTTATTTATTCATGGATCTGCGAATGGACAGACCCACCTGTGTTGCACTGATCATGTTTGCAAAGTTTTGCACACTCCAATGCAAAAGATTATTAAATGCACATTTTATAGCTTGATTATGCATTTAACATTGCTTTGTCCAGAATACAGCTATAAAGCAGTATTAAACCCAGAAGCAAATATTTATTACGGTATATTGCAGCTTACCAATTCTTAGATGTGGTAGCTGGATTCTTTTTCATTTTTAGGCTTTCTTTGTTTTGTTTTTCACCCATGGCCTGACCAGAAAGCCTGTTTTGTTTTCATCCAACATATGTAGCAGTTAAAGAGTTGAGACAAACCTTTTACCGCTGACAGGGGTGCATACACTGATGAGCTGTTATTTATTTATGTAAAACCCTTTTCCGAAAAGAAAGACAGACTGTTTCTGTAACGACTTGTATAACTGCAGTGTGAGCTGGAGTTTGGCTATAATTTGTTAGTGGATCTAAATCTGCTAGTACATCTAACACCCCCCTCCCCCCAGCCTAATATAAGAAAACCAATGCAGTTAGTACATTTAAAGAATTGGTAAGCTGCAATATATAACATTTTTGGTTTGGGATTTAATACCGCTTTCAAGCCTCACAAAATGCCATTGCTAAAGATAAAACAGTGTTCATCATTAATGTGTTTTTAAATAAAAAATGCTAGTTGATAAAGGATAAAGGGGACAAGGGCCTCTTCCAGACAACTGTGGCCAGTGGTTGTGGGGGTCGGTTTGGTGGGCTTATCTGGATCTGGCCCCCAGATCCTGCCCCCTCCATATGTGAATGAGTTCATTCACCCAAAAAAGTGTAAAAAAAAAATAAAAACAGTACACAGATTTTTTGACAAAGTCCTTTATTAAAAATGAAGAATGTCCTTCATCGTTGCTCCAATGTGTCAATGAGTCTTCTTTCTGCGGTGATGTCTTCTCCCCCTGGTTCTTCTCCCACTGCTGATGTCTCCTTCCTCTGGTTCTTCTGCCTGTTCTTCTCCTCCCTCTGCTGATTTCTTCTCGCAACACTAGCTCCTGCTGTTCATCCAGAGACCCCAACCCCTTGTGACAGCACTGCCTCATTCCCCGGAGGGAGAAGAACCGGGGGAGAGAACACATCATCAGAGAAAGAAAACACTTTGGAGCTATGACGAGGGACATTCTTTATTTTTAATAAAGAAATTTGTCAAAAGGCTGTGTACTGTTTTTGATAATTTTTTACCCTTTTTGGGGTGAATGAGTAGGGGCACAATGTACCCCTACTCATTCACATAGAGGGAGCCTCTTTGTTAAAGGGGGTTCCAGATTCCAATAAGACCCCCACAACCACCGGCCATGGTTGTCTGGAAGATGTCTAAAAGGTGCTTTGGGGTGGGGGGTCCCAGAGCCCACCCTGTCCCAAAGCACCCACCCCCCATGTTGGTCACACCCCCTTTCCTGACCTGTTAGGCTGCCTGCTCGTAAGTAAGTGTCTGGTATTGAATTTGGGGGGAGCCCACCCCATTTTTTTGGGGCATGGGGTTTTCCCTCAAAATCCATACCAGATAAAAGGGTCTGGTATGGTCCTGTGTGCTCCCCCCACCCAAACGGGGGGGAACCCATGCCATTTTTTTTTATTTTGGCATGGGGCTCCCCCTCAAGATTCATACCAGACTCAAAGGGCCTGGAAATCGGAAAGGAAGTCCATGTCGGAGCAGTGTGAACCTAGCCTTAAACCAGGAAGCTGATTCTTAGAGGTATCTATGTGGAGCTTATTTCAGTTTTAGTAAATAACCCTTGTAAACACTTTTTAAAAATGCAAAAACTAAAATTGACCAGACATGGATTGAAATTTAAGTTATGAAAGTTAAGCAAGGTTTGGCTAAATTTTGATCCATGTATGTTATTAGTGATCTAGTGATTTACTCCTCTCAAATGAGACTGCTGTTATATTTTCATCATTATAATTATATTTCAGCCAATCAAAGGGTGATCAACGAAAATAGAATCCATCTATGGCCACCTTAAAATAGAGTCAAATGTCAGTGTGGAAGAGAAAACAAAATGTCCACATTCTTGTAAAAGTTTGAGAATTCAAGTTTGATATTGGAGTAGAACCTAATTTGATACCAGCCATAGCTGTATATTTATTCATTCACTGCTACTGGGAAAACTGAGCCTGCTATCACAGTGTAAGTGGTGCTAAACTGATTCCTAAAGAATGTCCAAAATTGCAAGTGATTGTAATATTCCAGAAAGCTGGCAAAACAATGATAACACAAATAAGTACCTGAAACTAAAGGACTGATATCAGAGTAACCTCAAATTTATAAAGAATTGATTGTTTTCCCTGCAAAACGACACTGATAAAACTTGTAGTCATTTCCAGTAGCAACTTCATACAGATTTCCAAGCATATTGTGTTTTTTTTAGTACCACTAAATCTCTCTAGTATTTTTTCGGTTTGTATCCACATGTCAGATGGTTTTGTCAGATGGTTTTGTTTTGTTGGTATTCTGCCTGGAACCTAGCTGCTTTTGTGCCTGCTTTTTCCCTAGTGTCCAAAGGTTTCTGTATTTGTTATGGTAACCACATACCATATCACAGGGGTGTCAAACTGGTGGCCCTCCAGCTGTTCCAAAACTACAAGTCCCATCATGCCTCTGCCTGTGGGAGTCATGCTTGTAACTGTTAGCCTTGCAATGCCTCATGGGACTTGTAGTTTTGCAACAGCTGGAGGGCCGCCAGTTTGACACCCATGCCATATCACATCCACTGTTTAGCAGTAAAGATAAAATGCCCCCCTTATCATAATCCACTAATATGTGATATAATATAAGCAACACTACAGCACAATATGTTTCCCCTCCAGTATCTGCATGCTTTGTGTGGTGCTACAAAAATAGTGCAGGAGAAATTATGGACTCTCCGGTTTAAGTAAATTAACCCCTGTATGTCTGGGTATTACTTCATAAGCATGTGCAGTTAATGGCTACTGTACATATATCTTTGGGGCTGGGAGACAGATCTGTCTCCTAGCCCAGTGGCTCTTAACCTCAGGCCTCGTATACACGACCGAGGAACTCGTCGTAAAAGACACGTCGTTTTCCTCGACGAGTACCTTGTCAGGCTTGTCGAGAATCTTGACAAGCTTTCTTTGCGTACACACTGTCAAGACAAAAACGCGTTGTTCTTAAACGCGGTGACGTACAACATGTACTACGGCACTATAAAGGGGAACTTCGATTCCACTGGCACAACCCTTGGGGCTGCTTTTGCTATTCTCATGTTACTGCGTGTTAAGTAAAAGATTGGTAAGAGATGATTCGTGTTTTTCAGTCTGTTACAGCGTGACAAATGTGCTATCTCCATTACGGACATTATTTTTACTGAAGGTGCGCTCCCGTCTCATACTTTATTTTGATCATGCACAGGTTTCTAAGCATACACATGAACGTGTTTCTCATCATAAACCAGCCCTACGAGGAACACGACAAGGAAATTGAGACTCCCGAAGAGGAAAAAGAGAACTTGTTCTCTTTTTTTCTCATCGAGTTCTATGACAGTTTTCTCGATAAAAAAAAACATACACACAAACGTTTTCCTCGGCAAGTTTCCACCAAGTTTCTCGATGGATTATTTTGAGGAAAATGGTCGTGTGTACGAGGCCTGAGTCTTCAAGTAGCCCCAACAGGCCATTTTTTCAGAGAAATTACCAAAACAAGGCCTGTTGGGGGTACTTGAGGACTGAGGTTGAGAACCACTGTCCTAGCCTCATAGAAGTCTATACGGTTCAACTGCACATGTGCTGGCAATGGAAAAAAGAAGCCACACTGGCCCCAGTTATACATTACAGCAGAATGTTTGTGAACGTGCCAAAACTGTGAGTAGACAACAAAGGGAAGGAGGGAGGGTTATATCAGCATCGTGGGACAAGGTAGAAACAAGTGAGGAAATGTTCAGAAAATGCTTTTTGAAAGTTCTTTATTCTTTAAGTTAAAATGAATCACAGGGCAACTATATAATGCATAGGTTTATTATTATTAAACTCTAAAAATGCTTTAAAACATGTTTGCTAAGATATCACACATATAATATAGCAGTTGAGAATTTAATAAGCTGGAAGTCTATTGAAGTATATATGGAAAGCATTACCTACTGACATTTTAGGAGACCCCCTACTAAATCCTCATAGTCCACATATCACACCTGAAGCAGTGCAGATCAAAATATTACAGCCCACATAGGCATGCGCGGGACCAATTTCCTCACTCTGTCTCCCCACTGCAGTGCTCCTAGCTTCCCTCTACCTCCTTCGACTTCTGCTGGGGTAGTTTCATGATTGAGTGTGGGTGAGGGGCCACTAAATATTTCATTTACTGGCCCCTTCCGTTTCTGAATGTGAATGATCTGTACCAACTGCTCCTGTGTTCATTGAAGCATAGTAAATGTTTTGTGTAGTATGTTGCTCAGTACAGAGCACTTCCTATCCCTTTAGTGTCCAGTTTAGCTAAAGCTGCAGAGAAAATAACTGGGGAAGCTTAGTCCTCAGTCCCCTTTTCTGTCTCAAAAGTGAGACATCAGAGGTCTGTTTAGACCCTTGATACTTCACCAAACCCCACCAATGTGGCTCCTAAAAAAATTGAAACCAAATAATAATAATAATAGTTAAAAAATGTTTAGTTAAACCCACGAGTGCTTTTTTATTTGGAGTAAAAGTCTAGCACTGGGAAACACTTTTTGAAAGACAAAAAGTGCATTTTAGATACAACTATATAGATCAAACCAAAATGAGGGACACGTGAGGAGGAAAGAGGGACTTTGTTCCAAATTTAGGACAGTCCCTCCAAATCAGGGACAGTTGAGAGCTACACTCACCCCTAGCCCACACCATACCTGCTCCCCCTTGTCACCTTAGCAGGGTGATGCAGAGAGGAGGAGAGGCTGGGCTTTGAGTTACTGGGCTCTCTTCCCACTTCCTTCTCTGTTGACATCACCTTCTCCCAAGTGCAGCCCACAGAGGCCAGTCAGTCCTTCGACATTTGGGAGCCTTGTGCACATTCTGGGGAATGAACTTAAGTTCCTGTGCCTTAATAATGACATAGAAAAATGTTTGGAGTAGGGTGCATCACATGAACTATGCAGCTAGATCTGGATAGGAGGTGTTAAAAAAGTAAAATCTTTAATATCAGAAGAATGAGTAAGAGAAAATTGAGTACTGTCGGTGATACTTTTTTTATTTGCACTAACATACAATTTTTCAGCACAAGTTTTCGAGGTATGTCCCCTTCTTCAAGGTCCAAGCAGTACTGAATCAGTACTGCTTGGACTTGAACAAGGGGACATCCCCCGAAAGCTTGTCCTGAAATTTTTTATGTTAGTGCAAATAAAAAAAGTATCACGGACAGTACTCAATTTTCTCTGTCACAATTGCACTAATACGGCTACAATCACGTCAAAGAAGATGGAGTACAAAGCTTAAAAAAAAAAAACGTTTCCACAGGAATTGGTTCATAAATAATTGCTGAAAGTATACTTCTTCCCCCTACTCTCAGTCTGCAGTCCACGATACTAAAATATATATTTGTTATTGTAAGAAATAATAATAAATAACTTTTACCAACTTGTAACTTTTTAAACCTCCTTTCATTGCTGTGAAAATACCAGTGGGGTATCAGATTTCGTATTCTTTTTCTTGAGTTTTCCTAATCACTGTTTACATATACTGGTTTTATTGTTTCCAACAGAAGCTGTGAAGGTCGGAACATCCGGTACAGAACATGCAGTAATGTGGTAAGTTAATTCTCCTATTTGCTATGATATTCCCTTTCAAGGTATACCTAGCTTTGCCCACCCTGTATCTGCTCCAGATTCGATTTATTTTGCTGTTTAGTTAGTTAAATTTTAATGCAGACTTGCAGAGTTTATAAAATTAGGCTTACAACTTATATTTACCTTTGTTTCCAACATCTTTTTTACATTTAGCTTTTGCCGTACACAGAACACTAGTTTACTCAAACTGCTTTAGCTCTGTTTTGTTATGTTCATAGATTGTTTGATTTGTTTTTAATGGAAACAAACAAATGATCTACTAATACTAATTTATAAAATGTGGAGCCTAGAAAAGTACAACTGTTGCTGATAGCGAACAATTTGATGTTAGTGGTGATGTCACCTGGTCCCTGATGCTCCACTGGAATAATATATATTGACTCCAGGGAGGTTTTTTTTTTTTGGACTCCCACCATGTACTGTATATCAGTACATCTCAATAAGTACATCTCTTTTTCAAAATTAAGATTTTAATCAATATCTCAATAAACACAAGAAATAAATCAACAATTTGGACAAAACTGAGTTGTATAGAACATTTGTTTAGCTCATTACATGAAAGTAAGGTTAATAATATAACTTACATTACAAAATCTTCAGTTTTACTCAAATTAGTTGATGCAAAAATGAATACACCCCACAATAAATACTACTACATCTAATATTTAGTATGACCTCCATGATTTGTAAGGGTAGCATCAAGTCTTCTAGGCATAGAATAAACACGTTGGCGACATATTGCAACATCTATATTTTTCTGTTCTTCAAGAATAACCTCTTTTAGAGCTTTAATGCTGGATGAAGAGTGATGCTCAACTTGTGTCTTCAGAATTCCCCATAGATGTTCGATTGGCTTCAGATCAGGAGACATACTTGGCCACTGAATCACTTTCACCCTGTTATCTTTAGAAATGCAACAGTGGCCTTAGATGGGTGTTTTGGATCATGGTCATGTTGGAAAAGTGCACAGCGACCAAGTGCATGGAGTGATGGTAGCATCTTCTCTTTCAATATAGAGCAGTACATCTGTGAATTCATACCATCAATAAAATGCAGCTCCCGACACCAGCAGCACTCATGCAGACCCACAGAAGGACAGGGCCACCACCAAGTTTCACTGTAGGCACCATGCATTTTTCTTTGTACTCCTCACCTTTGTGACGCCATATAGTTTTGAAGCCATCCATTCCAAAAACATTTATCTTGATCTCATCAGATTCCCAGTAGTCTTCTTCTTTTTCAGCATGGGCCCTGGGAAATTCTTGGAGTGCATTTCATTCCTCTTCAGTGTGTGCTGAATTGTGTCACGGTAAACAATCACCCCAGTTTGGCTTTCTACTTCTTTAGCTAACTGCAGTGAACTTGCATGGCAATTTTCTTCAACCCTTCTCATCGGAAGACGCTCCTATCGAGGTGTTAACTTCTGTGGATGACCCATTAGTCTCTGTGAGATGGCTGCAGTTTCATCTTTGTTACATTTTTGTACCACATTTTCTACAGTATTCTGACTGTTAAGTAAAGCTTTGCTGATCTTAACCTTTCTTGTGTAAAGACATTTTTTTCTACTTACCTGTAGTTAAATTCTTGATAATTAGGATTTTGTTGTCTAAAATGTATCTTTGCTCCCAAGATTTTCATTGGAGTGTATTCATTTTTGCAGCATGAATAAATTTGCTAGGAAAAATACTTTTTTGTGTGGGCAACTTCACAAACATTGGTTGCAATCAATGGCCTTCATTTGTGGGAGTATTTTGTAGTGTAGTGTCCCATACAAAATGTTGATTCTGAAAGGAAAGTAAAGGTTTTCTGATAAATCTGCCGGGGTGTACTAATTTTTGCTGAGCACTGTATACATAAAGTGGTTGTAAACACATTCATGAAATCTGACCTAAGCACATAGTGTTTACTTATCTCTCCCCAAACTCTAAGGCCTCGTACACACGAGGGGATATGTCCGCTGAAAACGGTCCGATGGACCGTTTCAGCAGACATCTCCGCTCGTGTGTATGGGCTAGCGGACAGATTTCTCCACCCGACAGATTTCAAAGCATGCTTTGAAATCCATCCGGTGGAATCTGTCCGCCCGACATGTCTGCTGGTTAGTACACTTACCAGCAGACATGTCGTCCCCCACCGCCGCCGCCGAATGGATTCGGCGCATGCGCGGAAGTGTTTAACTTCCTGGTGCGGTGACGTGGCGGTGACGTGGCGGCGTCAACGTCACCGCCGCGTCACCGCAGCGTCCGGCGGCGGGGAATTTGATCCGATGGTGTGTACACGCCATCGGATCAAACTCCCGATCGGACATATCCGATGGAAATGGTCCGCGGACCGTTTTCATCGGATATGTCCGATCGTGTGTACGAGGCCTTAGGCCGCGTACACACGATCAAATTTATCTGCTGAAACTGGTCCGACGGGCGAGCAGACATGCTTTAAAATCTGTCTGCTGGAAGCCCGTCCGTCCGACATGTCCGTACACTAACACTCACCAGCAGACATATCTGTTAGTACACTAACCAGCAGACATATCTGTCCGCACATGCATCGAATGGGTGCGTGGAAATATTTTAGTTCCTGGTTCGGTGATGTGGCGGCGTCAACGTTACCACCACATCACCGCGCTGTCTGTGTACACGATCAAACCAACATATCCCAGCAGACAAATCCGATCAAAATGGTCTGTTTGCAGTTTCTCTCTCTGGTGCTCCATTCTTATGTTATCAGCAGAGTCCCTTCTGACAAGTTCTCACATGAGATGACAGAAGATGAAAATTTGTGTCAGGGAGGAAGCTGAGGCCCTGTACACACGATCAGACCGGTCTGATGAAACGTTTTCATCAGACAACTCTGAACTTGTCTGATGGTCTAATGTGCTTACACACCATCGGACCAAAATCCAATCAGACCAGAACGCGGTGACGTAGAACACAACGACGTGATGAAAAAACAAAGTTCAATGCTTCCAAGCATGTGTCGATTTGATTCTGAGCATGCACGGGTTTTTGGTCCGATGCTTTTGTGTACTAACCATCGAACCTGTCTGACAGACAGGTGTCTATCAGACAGGTTTTAAAGCATGTTTTAAAACTTTGGTCCGACGGACAACCGTCTGATGGGCCGTATACACCATCGAACTGGTCCGATGAAACTGGTCTGCAGACCAGTTTCATCGGACCTGTCTGATCGTGTGTACGCGGCCTTAGAGGGAAATAAGCACAGAGCTTGTCTATTAAAACTACAGCTCTGCATGTTCCTTCATTCCTCTGCCTATGTGGAGAGGGGGATGCCTTTCCTCCAATCAGCTCTCACACAGTGTAAGTCCAGACTCCCCACCCACTGATGAAAAAGGAAGAAAGATTTTTAACACAATATGCACTTTTCAAAGCAATAGTAACCTGAAGTTGCATGCTCACAAATCTGTTTACTGTAGATGCTTACATTGACTGAGTAAATAATAGAGTACAAAAATACAAATTATTGGTAATGCAACCAGCATGCACATTTATCACCATCACCGTACTCGTAATAGATTTTAATGCCAGAAATTATTCCAGCCTAAATAGACTTTGGTGGGCTTGGTAGAAAGCCACACATATTCATCCAATTGGCTCCAAACTGGTCTAAATGAGCCTTTATCAGCTAATAAAGTGACATGCTTATGCTAACTTAAGATGTAAAAGTCATGTTTCTTGTATGGTCATAAAACAATTACCTGGTTTGAGTTGCAAACTTAACTGGTATGTGGGTTGAATAAAATCCTTTAATATTGCCCAGGAAAAAAAGTGAAATGTCTGGAGTACACTCTGTTTTACAAAATGCATTTGTTAGCATAGTGTTACTGAAATGTTTGTAACTTTGGATTTTCTATATTTTTGTAATGGCATTTAATTTGCCAGGAAAATGTCCTGACCTTTCAAAACTGGCTTCATATTGCCTTGCAACAGGGATCAGTCATAGGCTTTGAACAATAGGCATTTTCTTTACACGCCTTTGATCAAAAAAAGCAGCTGTTTAATTATTTATTTTTTCTGGTGATTTAATAATGAGCTACATCTTATTATGGTCACATACAATACAATAGTTATTCAGATTAACAAAATCATAGGAGACTTCTGGTAGTGTGTTCAGCATTGAAAAAATTAGCCTAGCCCAATCACTAACCGTAACCTAACCCCAACTAAATCTGACCCTTAGCAGAAACTCCATAACTTAATCTAACCCCTAAAACGAACACTTTAACCTCCATCCAACAAATCTATGTACATTAACTACAATATGCGACTGTTTCTTCACTAACAGAACAATAGCTGGGGCAGGGAGGTAACTTGGCTGCATTACCAAAATGAGAAAACTCAATTGAGGTACACAACCTTACCTGCAGCATTCGCCCCACACTCCATCAAATTGTCTTGGTTAATTTTCCAGCTTTAACATCTATGGACTGATCTCACTTTATGTACAATGTACCTGCAAAAATGTAGTGTTGAATGTCAGTGAAGTCCAACAGGAAAGCACTGTTTTTCTTTCTTTACAGCAGTACTGATAACACCAGGCTAACAATGTAAAGGAGCTTTATTCAGGGGCCTTGCTCTCTCCGGTGGTCACCTTAATACTTGTGTTTTATTTAGAGGGAAGTGAGGGGAGATGTGCATTGATAATCAATATAAGGGTGTAAAGGGGGTGAAAAAAGTACAAATGTATAGCCACTTTAAGCGGAGTTCCACCCAAAAATTTAACTTTTGGCACCTTTCAGGGGGGAGGAGGGCACAGATACCTGTGTAATCCAGGTATTTGCTCCCACTTCCGGGCATAGGACACCGCAGCGACCTGCGCCACGTCCGGCACCTACTCTGTTCCCCCCGCTGTCTTATGGGAGACACACAGGTCCCAGAAGACAGCAGGGACCAGTGGGATCACACAGCGCGACTCATGTATGCGCAGTAGGGAACCAGGGAGTTTAACTTACCCTTACCGAAGATAGCAGAGGCAGCACCCGAGAGCCGAGGGACAGATCGGCTTCGGGTGCTGACATTGCAGGTGCCCAGGATGGCTAAGTGTCCATATATTTAAAGTCAGCAGCTGCAGTATTTGTAGCTGCTGACTTTTAATTATTTATTTTTTTGGCGGAACTCCACTTTCAGAGCACCAGGAAATAGAAGGTATTAGGCCATATTCACATAGGGTGTACTATAGAGTGCACGTGCACGTGCGCTAGCAGGGCTGTCATATTGGGAGTAGTGGCTACTGCATGCCAATTGATATGAATGCGACTGCCTGCAGAGGGATGCATGAAACATCTAAGCATCCCCATGCTGGAAAACACAGATTCCCACAGGTATATGCTAAAGTAATCCTTGTGTGAATGACTCTTTATTGGTGTGCAATTTCATACCCAGGCCATTTTTTGATATTTAGCACTGCGCTACTTTAACTGGTAATTGCACAGTCATGCAATCCTGTACCCAAACAAAATGTATTTTTTTATTATATAAATGAAAAAAAATCTGGAAAAATTAATTTTTTCTATTTTATGCTATAAAACATTTCCAAAAAATGTCCTCATACATTTTGGCAGAGCTGCTGTTAGAAATCATGGGGTCCCGTACAGCCTACCTGACAGGGCCCCTCTCGATCCCGCACTCGACCCCACCCCTGATTCCATGCTGTCACGAGGGGGGTGGAATCGGGGAAACTGGTAAAACATGTAACATGTTCCAAAAGGTGAACATATTTTTTTAGTAACCATTAATATTCTAAATGTATTACACATATTATAAAGCAGCACAGATGTCTTATTTTATAACTTTTTTCATAACTAATTTGATAGGATGAGCTTGGGTGTGTTCGGACTCTAGTCTGAAACCACCTTAGCTATCCTGCCAGGATCCCACCAATCAAAATTGAACCTGAATGTGACAGATGTCAGTGTTTTGATGTCCATGCCCGTTCAGTGTGTGTCCACATACATCACGGACTTGTGGTGGCTATATGGGTGGACGGATGTAAATGGACTTGGGTCTTGGACAGGCTAACTCTGATCTGCCACATTTGAGATACAGTCCTTTTTAATTTTGTTTTGGACCTGAATGAACATGGAGGTCGGTGGGTGTAAATGGACACAAGGCAATTTACATCTGGACTCCCTAGAAGTACATGAAGCTCTCAAGCAGGTTCGAAGGAAAAAATAACAGGCGGATCTAATTGGAAACCTGGGGTAAAATGTTTTTAAAGGGGAGTGTTTTGGGGGATAGCAAAAATGCAGCTCAGCTGTGTGTTTTTACTACCCCCCCCCCCCCCAAACAAAAGTGTAAAGTAGCATCTATCTGTGTGTTTATGATGATGAGGATAATGATAGACATTACAGCACAGCAGGTTCTCTGTGGCTCTCTCAGTGTCACATGGCTGTTGGGTGCTGACATTGTTAACTTATGGCTGGCTGTACTGTGGGACTATAACACAGCACATACTAATGTCAGCATCCAATAGCCATGTGACACTGAGAGAACCACAGAGAACCTGCTGTGCTGTAATCTCTATCATCATCATTAGCATGCAGCAGGAAGTCTGAGGACTGCACTTGCCTGAGTAGTCTGTGTGATTTTTCAGTGTGTCATCTAAAGGGGACTGCTTGCCTGTGCCACAAGTTCCCCCGCTGAAATCTGAGCCTCCTCAGTCACAGTGATCGCTCTCTCCCTCGGACCCTGATGCAGGAGAGCCACTTCACAATGGAATCCATCCACCAGGGAAGGCACACAGTGAATGGCCGGAACTATAATCTGTGTAGGTGCACTGGTTAAGAGCAGCATGTAGTGGAGAATTGTGTGCCTGAGCCTGAAAATTGAGAAATAGTCCCTCCTCTGCTCTCACCTCCTGGGCCCCTCTGTTGACCTGAGGGTGCCCAGGAAATGACTATATTCCCTGGCAATAAAGTGGGTGTGGGGCTGTGGGTTATAAAGTCCTAATTGTTTTATTTTTTATTTTTGTTAGAAAAACATTTTAGCGTTAACCGGGCCCCCCTGTGGAGTTTATGAGGCCGGGGTCCAGTATAACAGGGCTGGCTGTACTGCTTTTCAGCGGCCTTTTGGCAAAATGTATTCTGCTACATGTCTTTGGAAAAAAATTCCAACAACTGTATATTGATTGGTTTACGTCAAAGTTATAACGTCTACAAAGTATGGTATATATACTGGAATTTTTATTTTTTCATACTACTAAGGGTCAGCAACTTATAATGGGACTGCGATAGTGCAGCAAGCAATCTGACACTGAATGGGAACTGATTAACTGCCACTAACATCACCAGTGACACCAACACAGTCAGTGATCAGTGATAATACTATAAACTGTCACTGTAATAATGACACTGGCTGGGAAGGGGTTAACATATTGGGTAATCAGTGGGTTAAATGTGTGCCTCACAAGTGTTAATTTGTGTAATGTGTGCTGCTTTTTACTAAAGATCTTCAAACAGAGAGATCATTCCTTCTGTAGAGAGCCCTGTCTTGATTGTCAACACAGGTCTCTGGGCTGTGGTTGGTCACAGCCAATCTGCAGGTCCTGGGCATGAATTATTGGCCAGGATCTGCTGACACTAGACATGTGCAGAACACAAAAAATTGTTTTGTTTCAGATAGATCTGCTATGTGACAAATTTTGATTTGTTGATTCATTTCAGAATTTGTTTAATTTTGTTTAGTTTGGTAATTTTCGAACTAATTCCACATTTTCGTAATGATTAGAATTCGGATTGGTCGAAAAATGATCGACCGATTTGAATTCTGTGTGAAGAATGGCTGGATGTTAAGGCGCGGTCCAGGAAGCCAGCCACTGCATTCTTAACAGCCGATTAATCATCAGCTGTCCACAGACTTCCCCACTGAGAGCTGAAATGTAAACAAAAGAATGCTGGCAATAGAAAATTCAGAAAACTGTGTGGGGGTCCCCCCCAATCCATACCAAGCCCTTCGGGTCTGGTATGGATTTTAACGGGAACCCCACGCCACAAATGTAAAACAAATTAGTGTGAGGTCCCCCCCAACACCCATACCATACCCTTATGCATGCATGCTGCCCGCCAGGCCAGGAAAAGGACCATACCAGGCCACATGCTCTCGACATGTGGGGTGCTGTTGAGCAGGGGGGTCTCTGCCCCCACCCCAAAGCACTTTGTCCACCTGTCGATATACTGGGCAGTGGTTGTAGGGGTCTGTGGATGGGGGGCTTATCAGAATCTGGAAGCCCCCTTTTTACAAGATCCAGCCCCCCCCATGTGAATGAGTAGGGGTACATAGCCCCCCTTCCTGGCCCACAGAGGCGATTCAGTTTGCATGTGCTGCGCTATAATAGGTGCCAGGCTGCATGCTCAGATAAGGATCTGGTATGTATTTCAGGGGGGGCCTTTGCCAAGGGTCTGGTATGGACTTTAGTAGGACCTCACGCCTTTTTTTTATTTTTGGTGTGAATCCCCCCCCCCCATTGAATATATAGCAGACCCAAAGAGCCTGATTTAAATTGTATAAATGAATTAGTGTAAATTGGTGTACATAAAAGAGAAAGGGGGAGGAGAAAAGATAGATACGGATGCACTGCGGCTAATTCCTGACAGGGGGAACATACAGAATAGTAATATACTTCTAAATACGTATTAGCAAAATGGTATGATGTTGTACAGTGTCATATGGTATTATATAATGTTGTCAGGGGTCTATGATAGTATTGTAGTACAATGAGGTCGTTTTAAACTCAGGCCAACCAACCCATATCTCTGAATGTTTGTCGGTTAAGCCCTTCCTTGAGACATAAGTTGTCCACTTTATGGAGCCACTGAGTTAAGGTCGGTACAGACTGTTGCCTCCAATATATAGGTATCAAAGATTTGGCAGTATTTAACAAATGCAGGTAATTTAACTCAGATTTTAGAATATTGGATATGGAGTACATGGAGTAAGATATCCCATGGATCAAATTGAACAGCCTCCATTTGTATTATGGAGGTCATATTAATGACTGTCTGCCAAAACTTTTGGATAACAGGACAGGACCACCATGGGAAGCACGACTTCCACACTTTCCCCAGCACAGAGGGGAGTTTGTAGGGAACATTGCATGTACTGTAACTTAACAGGCATGCAATGCCATTTAACAAGCAAGTTATAGTTAACTTTCTCTATACTGGAAGAGAGTGAAGTTATATAAGAAAGTTTCAAGGTTCAAAGTTTGTATATCATTAAAGAACTACAGCAGAAAAGCTTGTTTGGCTGTACTTCTGTGAATTACAGGAGTACAGTTTGTTTTGCACTTCTGTGACCCATTTTCAGCAGAGGGCGGTCTGAAGTCCGCTCTCTGCTGATGTCACAGAAGTCGGTCCATGCTTTGAGTCATTACAACCACAGAGTTGGGATCCTGTCAGATCCCTGATTGACACCTCAGCTGAGAACCTGAGCCGGCAGCTCTCACCCCCTCCACAGCCCAGCACTCCAGTAAGAGAGGAGAAGGCAGAGCAGACAGTGGTGACTGACAGTCTGCAGCTCTCTGCTCACGGAGTGATCGGTGGTGTTCTATTGCTCGGTTCTCAGTGTTAAAGGCACCGAGGGACCGATGCTGCATCTATCTAGATAAGTATGATTCTTAAAAAAAAAAAAAGATATACTTCTCTTTTAAGACATGATTATTAATTGTCCAATCCAATCCTCATCTATGAAATACTGTCTATTCCAAAGGGAGAACAAAACCAGAAGGGAGGACCTATACACAGTGCCTCTACAGTCTAATGGGTTGCCCATCAGTTATTTCATACAGCATGTGCTGTAGTTGTATTTCTTTGTTAAATGTGCACTTTGCTTTGCCATTTTCCCAAGGCAGACATTGAGTATGAGAAGCAAACATTCACAATTCAGTCGTGATTTTCTCTGCACCTGAAGGATAAAATACCTAAAGTGTGTAGACTTGCAGATGTCTCTGGCTTGTTGTTGTTTCCCACCCACATGCATCGAATAAATCAGACTTTTGGGCAGTGCTTCTGATAACTATGAAATAGTCAAGCCATTGCTCCAGATGGAAAGGAATTGATCTGCTCTTCTTTAGGGACGCATCCTAGTAGAAGAGAGCAGATTTATACATATACAGTATGTGAACTCATCTATGATGTACTGTATATTCCACAGAGAGAAATCTTGGACAGATTTGTCTGAAGCCGAGAACAATAATGATATTTCAGAATGCATCACTGTCTGTGATCTATTTCCCAATTGCTCTGTTCCATAATGTGACTCGTTCTGTCTGCTGCTTTTATGATTATCTGATTTATTCCACAAATATAGAATTCTGCTGAGGTTAAAATGTCAGGCTTACTGTAGGTGTTATGATTCATTTTTAACAGGCATAATCACATGCACAGTATATATATAGAAATGACCAGGACCACAATTACCTTGAAATCTTACTAAACCCAGGAGCCTCAATTGACTAAATCTGGTCTCTCACAGTACACAAAACATGGGTGCAAGAAGGAAAGCACCAAATGCAGAATGTATAAAGTCCAGATTTCATTTTTGTCAGACTCCTATAATATAATAATATAAAAAGCAAAAAAGGTTTTGGGGGTTCGATAGGTTTCTCCCACATTAGGGCCTGGCACATGTTGAACGATGCATGTGTTGAACTGATAACATTGGGGGGATCCTGTGGGGTAATTAGGATGATTGCTCCAAATGCACGTTAAGCTGTGTTTTTTTTTTTTTTTGCTGTCTGTGTTCCATTGAGGATTTTTCTTTAAATTCATGTACCAATGACAATACAGGAAGTGAGAGACAATTTCTACAAAGTAAGGGGGAATTGCACCTTAGATAGTTGTCCTCAGAAGATGTGTCTTTATTGGGATATTTCGGATTTCCAATTACTTTCTATCAATGGTCACAGGTACAAATGGAAAGTGTAAATCTCCCTAGAAAGGAATAAAACAGTTATAATTACCTAACAGAGGTTCTTATCTTTCCCTACACAAAAAAGTTTTGGCTAAAGATACCCTTTAACCCTTATATTGTGCCATTGTACGTTTTACGCAGTGGCAGTATTGGGTTAAAAACTGAATTGTGTCTGCATTAGTTGTCAAATAGAAGTGATCACTTCTGTTGTATATGTTAAATATAGTGCCCCCCTTGCCCATCTTCTCCTGTGTGTCCTGGGCTCACCTGTGCCCTTTGGGAGTCCAGGACATCCATCTGGAATATTTGGCATAAACACATACGAAATTACGACTTTGTGACATATATAAGGTGTCACTATGCACACTATAGTAAGATTAATAATCCTAGAGCCATCATTAATGATTCATTCAAAACATTCAACATTTCCCTATAGGAAAATGTTTGTTATCATAGTATGTCCCTGTTTGGCAGTCACGTGCAAATTTAAGCCCTGACATATTTAGTAACAATTTACCCAACTTGTTCCCAAGTTGTATAATTCACTGAAAATATGGAGTTGGTATAGCTCTATGAGCACTAAAAATAATTTGAATTGTACTGAAAATAATTGATTTGACAAAACAGTTGTGCTAATATCATGGAACAGTAAACAAAATTCAACTACTATCTGTTTATTCTATGGGTCTAAAAACATTCGGGGTTTTAACTGTGATTGTATGCAAAAAAAATGTACATTTTAACACTATATTGGCAAAAGTATTGGGACACCTGCCTTTACATGCACATGAACTTTAATGGCATCCCAGTCTTAGTACGTAAGGTTCAATATTAAGTTGGCCCACCCTTTGCAGCTATAACAACTTCAACTCTTCTGGGAAGGCTGTCCATAAGGTTTAGGAGTGTGTCTATTGGAATGTTTGACCATTTTTCCAGAAGCGCATTTGTGAGGTCAGGCACTGATGTTGGACCAAAAAAAGGCCTGGCTCAAAGTCCCCGCTCTAATGCATTTTGCAACAGTAAGGCTGCGTACACATGATCGAATCTATCTGCTGGAAACGGTCTGACAGACCGTTTCAGCAGACAGATTCGATCGTGTGTATGGGCGGATAGACAGATTTTTCCAGCAGACAGATTTTAAAGCATGCTTTAAAATCTGTCTGCTGGGAATCTGTCCGTCCGATATGTCTTCTGGTTAGTACGCTATCATATCTGCCTGCACATGCGTCGAATGGATTCGACGCATTCGAGGAAGTGTTTTACTTCCTGGTGCGGTGACGTGGCGGCGTCAACGTCATCGCCACGTCACCGCACTGCCTGCTGGCGGGGATTTTGGTTTGATCGTGTGTACAGCGGACCGATTTGAACAGATTTATTTAATGGTGTGCACGGGGCCTAACTGTTATCTGAGATTTAGTCAGTGATGACTATACACAGTGGGCGATTGGTGCAGGATGTAAATTATTTAAAAGCAGTCATTTAAAGTTTCATAGGATAGCGGGTACTGAAAATGTATCAGGAAAACAAAGCAGTCCTAGCTGAATCCAGTCATTTGATGACCAGCCATGTTAGTGTAAGTGATTAGCAGAGTATTGCTACTCCTGTTTATCGTCCTTTGTGGAGTCTAGCTAATTGGGTGAGGCAGAAAATTGCCCATTTTTTTAGTTTTGACTATAAGCAGGCAAAGGCCCAGCAATCCAATTTATGGGAAAAGTTGCCAGGTTTGCTGGTAAATGGCTAGTCATAGAAAAATTGACAACTTATTTACTTATGTTCACAGGTTTTTAGCTTTTAAAATAGATCAGCCATAGACATTTACATTTTTTTCTTTCAATAGGATTGTCCGGCAGATTCAGGAGATTTTCGGGCCCAGCAGTGTTCAGCTCACAATGATGTCAAGTACCAAGGACAATATAGGGAGTGGCTTCCAGTTTATAATGATCCTGAAAACCCATGTTCTCTAAAGTGCCAAGCAAAGGGGACATCTCTTGTTGTAGAACTTGCTCCGAAGGTCTTAGATGGTACTCGATGTTACACAGAATCCTTGGATATGTGCATCAGTGGTTTATGTCAGGTAAGAGAAAGTAATTGTTTGTTTTTTCTCTGTTCTTAGGTGTTCCATAAAGTGAACCTTGCATAATTATGATTAATGAATATAAAGACTCAATATGTCTGCATTCAATTTCATCTTAAGGGACACCTGTCATGAAAAAATGCAGGGTCTGCCAGTGCCAATCTCCCTCTCAAACAGCTAGATTCCTTGCTGTCTCTGGCTGAATCATTTTTAAGTAACAGACCTGAAACAACCATGCAAGAATTTAAGTCAAAAAGTACCGTAATTCAGAACTGATCTGCACAATAACTAGGTACGTTTTCCAGAATGGACGTCATGGTAGCCCCCATATTTGTCTCATGAAAGTATTCAAGCAGAAAAACCATGTGATTTTAAGAAAGTTTTGGGAAAGTTTGCAGAAAGGTCCTGCCATGTGTATGCTATCGATGTGCCCGGCCAACTCCCTTCAAACAGAAACCATGGAAAAGTTTGTTTGAAGTCTGATCGTGTGTATGAGGCTTAAAAATAATCAAAGAGGCAAAATAAAGGGGGTGAGTGCAAGTCACTCCAAAGTGTGCTTAATAAATCAACAGTACAGAATCAGTGGGGATAAAGCCATAAACACAAAATTCTAGTATAGTGTAGCAAATCAAACTACCAAATAGTTGTAATTTTTCATGTGAGGCTTGCTTTAAGACTAATGCCGCGTACACACGATCTGAAATTCCGACAAAATTTTGGCTCAAACTTGTCTTGCATACACACGGTCACACAAATGTTGATGGAAATTCCGAACGTCAAGAATGCGAAGACGTATAACACAATGACGAGCCAAGAAAAATTAAGTTTAATGGCATGGGTCAAATTGATTCTGAGCATGCACAGGATTTTTGTGCGTCGGAATTGCATACAGACGATCAGAATTTCTGACAATAACTTTTGCTGTCGGAAAAATTGAGAACCAGCTCTCAAATTTTTCTTGTCGGAAATTCCGACAGAAAATGTCCGATGGAACCTACACACGGTCGGGATTTCCGACAAAAAGCTCACATCAAACATTTGTTGTCGGAATTTCCGATCGTGTGTACGCGGCATTACCCTTCCTTTTCTATGCAAATTTATCACAAGAAGTAATCTTTATGTTGTGGTTGCCTATTATCCTGATGCAATTGTGACTAAAAGCATAATTTGGAGATCTCTATCTAATACACAATACACATATATTGTATTAATAAGACGTATACCAAAATAAGTGTTAAAATAATAGGGTTTGTACCATACAAACAAGTACGTTATTTATTTAATATATAGGTGTAACACAATTCAACCAAGAATATAAAAAGCAGTTATTTGGCAAGTTTATATAGAATGACAATAATGACAGATTCAGTAAAATACGGATTACCAAATATGCTAGCGGATTCATTTAAAGTGCTGTACAGAAAGAGCTTGAATTCTCCATAGCCAAAATCGGCGGCAGGGCTGGCAGAAGCAGCATAGCCATCTATATATCATGTTACTGATGATCAGGAACACATTCTCATGTATAACAAACATTTCCAGACTGCCGCCCTCCCTGCCAATACAAGCTGGCTGGGTCCTCACCAATTCACTCTCTGGCTGTGCACACCTAGAACTGAACTGCTAGCGGAGTAATACTGAGTGATAGTTTATTGAGTATACTGATTTAGAACAAGCAAACTACCTCTTTACAACCTCTCCGTCTCCAGCTTCCGTATATCGTGTGTAACTATGATGTCTCATCTTGTTATTGTGACACTAAGGTTAGCCAGTCTATTAAAGTAGGGTCTGGGGGTACAAGACAGTTGGCCAAGGCAGTGAGGTATAAATCCAGGACTGTATAAAAAGGTAATGCTAATGTCAACCACCTAAGAGAAATAAACTGGATGTAAAATAAATAAATAAGCCTACATACCTATCAGCACATCTGTAACAACTAACAGTGTAAGCAAGTACTGAGGGTGGTAGATTGTGCCCAAAGTTATAATCATAATCTTCCATCGTCCAATCACGTGCAAGCAAAAAAAAATTTTTTTCCCTTGCTAATGATTAGGTATTCTTTGCAAAGCGACATTTTACTGCATTTAATAAGCTCTGGAGCAAATCTTCTTGCAAAGTGTAACTTCCCTTGCAAAGTGAACAGCCTATGTGCCATTAGCAAATCAATCTTAGTGTGTTAGTATTGATATACAATAAAATGAATTGATAAAATCAATAAACAAGTTGCCCCAGATTAAAGTGGGGGTTCACCTGATTTTTTTTTTTTTAAAAGCCACCAGCAGCTACAAATATTGCAGCTGCTGACTTTTAAAAAAAATAGACACCTGCTGGACACCTGTCCAGCATGCCCGCGCAGTCGGCAGTCGAGGGTGAGCAACCACTCGGCTCTCGGCTTCCCATCGCCTCCATCCTTGGTGAGTGAATCGGTAAGTGAAGGGTTGCGGCTTCATTGCCCGGTTCTCTACTCTGCATGCGCAAGTCGCGATGCGCCGTCCTCACTGGTCCCCGCTGTGTTCTAGGAGTCGTGTGTTTCCCAGAACACAACAATGGGGGTGACACGAAGGGGCGGGATTCCCGCGGGAGTCTATACACGGAAGTGGTGCAAATACCTGTATTATACAGGTATCTGCACCCCTTCCCCCCTGAAAGGTGTCAAATGTGACACCGGAGGGGGGGAGGTTTCCAAAAAGTAGAGGTTTACCTCCCCTTTAACGTCTGGGGGCCAACTTTAATTTTGGAAAATAGAAAAATGATTGTTTTCTCAAGAGCACCCAACCCTGACAGAGTGACCTACATATTTAAAGTAAATCTTAACCCAAGGAAGGAAATGTTATATAATACAGCTTTTCGATTATTTGATGTAGCAGCTGCATTAATTTTTATTTTTCAGGCTAAGTAAGCATAAAAAAATACCTGTTGATCCGGCTAGAAATCCAGTGTCTTTGTAACTTCATGTGTTCAGAACTTTAAACAATTTTATCAGCTTTACCATCTTTGTGAACTACAAAACATCTACCTTCTATGTAATAGAGATAAGACCTAAGTTGACTAAGCTGCTACTCTGTAGATAGCATGCGGTGAGTGAGCATTATCACCCTGGGGCCAGAAGCCACCACATCTAAGGATAGTAAGCTACAATATATTACATTTCAATATGAGGAACTTACTAGCACAGATTTACATATTTTCAGCACCAAAAATATTTAACAAACAAAACAAATATTTCTTGTATATTACATACCTTCATGTATTTTTCCATATATATTAATACAGTGTGTATATATATATATATATATATATATATATATATATATATATATATATATATATATATCTATATAGATATAGATATATATATAGATATATATATATATATATATATATATATATATATATATTCAAAAACAGTAAAATGATGGGAGCTACAGTAAAAGTGGTGTTTTAAACTATGTTGAAAATCTTTGTGGCACTTGGAGGTCTTGGAAAACACACATAAACAGAGAATGTATATGCATATTAGATTAGAATTCCAGTGTTGATTGACAAGGTCAGTTCTAGGAATGTTGCCATTTATGTGGTCTGGCGCCAAAGTAAGTGCCCAGGACTATAGCATTCATGTTAAAATTACTATTTTAATATAATATTTAGGGGTCTAGATTCTGAGACAGTGATTTACCTTTTAACTAGAACCACAATTTTTTTTTATGTTATGTTGTTTATAAATCAAAGGTTTTTCTTTTTCCCATGGCTACTGTGTGTTTTATATTAATGGTCATAAAAATAATTCTAGTTTAAGGGGATATATGAAAATACAGTAACGTAGATACAAAAATTCTGTAACCTCAAAAAAAAGAATTCTGTACAAATGGCTTCCTTAGATATTGTCCAATATACTTGTGAACTTTGTCTTTTTAACCACTTCTTGACAGTACTATAGACGTAAAGCGTTTACATCGCGGTCGTCCAGTTCTGGGAGAGCATGCATTGATGTCCTCTCAGAACCATGCCCCACATCCGTTGGACACAGCTGATCACAGCTCGAGTAAAGCACCAAGGCTTTTACCATGTGATCTGCTGTTTCCAATCACAACTGATCACAGTTAAACAAACTTCCGGTTATCAGCATTCCTTTCCTCACACTCTGTCAAAGCATGAGGAGAGGAGAAGCAGTAACTGGCAAGTGTTACACTGATAATCAGTTCACTGATTATCCATGTCCTGATTATCAGTGCAGCCCCAACAGTGCTAATCAGTGCCCATCAGTGCAGCCGATCGGTGCCTCCTCGTCAGTGCTGCCTTTCTGTGCAGCCTTTAATGCCACCTATAAGTGCCCATCAGTGCCACATATCAGTGCTTCCTCATCAGTGCATCCTATCAGTGCCCATCAGTCTAGCTTCATCAGTGCACATAGGTTAAGGAGAAAAATTATTTATTTGCGACAGAAACTAAGAAACTTTGTTTACTAACTGTTCAGACTTTTTCATTTGTTTAGCAAAAAAAAAACCAGTGGTGATTAAATAGCACCAAAAGAAAGCTCTATTTGTATGGGGTAAAAAAGATAACAATTGAATATGGGTATGGTGTTGCATGACCACAAAGTATGACAACACTGAAAGTTAAAAATTGACCTTTGGCAGGAAGGGGTGAAAGTGCCCAGTAAGTGGTTAAATAGACCTCCTATCTGATATCCATGATATCTCCTATCCAGACTGCTTTAGCCTGTGTGACACTGTCACCCTGATGAGCCTGGCTCCTGTAAACTGTATAAGCAAACCATATCTGCACATCTTCAACATGATGTAAAACTGTCTTGCAGGATATAGCTATAGTTCATAAAGCTACAATGCATGTACATTAAGAGGCTTTTAAGTATTTTATTATAACAGCTGGTATGTATTAATAATATATCACATATAAGAGACATTTTTAGGACAAAGTGATTTAGAATTATAGCTAGCACAACCATAAGATGAAAAAATCAATACTGATGATGAAACAGTAAATGTAAAATTATATTTATACGCACAGCATCAGTACTTTACAAATCAGAGTATGGGTATGGAAGGCATTTGGTCCCAAAATCAATGCAGTTTCATACTTCAAAGAACAGTAAATGTTGTAGCGTGCAGTAGTTCCGGTTGGAAAACCATCTCCTGCACATGTAACAGCCTCAGCAAGTGCCATGGATGAGGTCCAGAAAGTGAAAGGAAAACCAGCACCACAACAAATGATACCAAAAATATTTATTTTGCCCTAAAGGTTCATAATAACAACATACATTCTAAAATAAAGATTGGCATGGGAGGCTCGACTTACAGAAGTGTATTTAAAGCATTTGTTAACCCCCCAAAAAATATATATTGATCCTGTTTCTTTAAAGCATGTTATACAGCAGTGCTTGGGCTGTGTTATTTGGCCCTCCGTATCACCTGAAATACTTGTCTGATCCTGCATGGCTATACCCTCCCCTCTGTAAACTGGCCACTGTAATCAGGGCTGCTGAGCCCTGACACCGTGGTCCGTTTATGTGCCTCCATCATCCGCAGCCTGCTCTCTTGTATCTGTGTCCTCCTCTGTCCTCCCCTGTCTGCCTGTCAGCTCCCCGATCCGCCTAACCTGCTTTAAATACAACAGTGCTTTTCTTCTATAGTTTACACTGGATGTCATTCATAAAAATATGCGGTATAATAGCTTAATTCAGAGTGCCATTTAGCGCTCACGTGACTGCCCGACGGTCTCCTCCTCTCCTCGTATCGGCTGATGTCAGTGGGGGTTCTCCCAGCACCTCCTCCTGCAGCTATCGCATCAGGAGGAAAGACCGGTGGGCAGTCAGCTATTACCGTATATCTTTTCACATGACAATACTGAAGAGATGACACTGTGCTACAATGTAAAGTAGTGAGTGTACAGCTTGTATAACAGTGTAAATTTGCTGTCCTCTCAAAATAACTCAACACACAGCCATTAATGTCTAAAATGCTGGCAACAAAAGTGAGTACACCCCTAAGTGAAAATGTCCAATATGGGCCCAAGTGTCAATATTTTTTGTGGCCACCATTATTTTCCAGCACTGCCTTAACCCTATTGGGCATGGAGTTCACCAGAGCTTCACAGGTTGCCACTGGAATCCTTTTCCGCTCCTCCATGACGACATCACAGAACTGGTGGATGTTAGAGAACTTGTGCTCCTCTACCTTCTGTTTATCTTGGTCTCATCAGACCACAGGACATGGTTTCAGTAATCTATGTCCTTAGTCTGCTTGTCTTCAGCAAACTGTGGGCTTTCTTGTGCATCATCTTTAGAAGAGGCTTCCTTCTGGGACGACAGCCATGCAGACCAATTAGTTGCAGTGTGCGGTATATGGTCTGAGCACCGACAGGCTGACCCCCTCACCCCTTCAACCTCTGTAGCAATTCTGGAAGAACTCATACATCTATTTCCCAAATACAATCTCTGGATATGATGCTGAGCACGTGCATTCAGCTTCTTTGGTTCACCATGGCAAGGCCTGTTCTGAGTGGAACCTGTCCCGTTAAACTGCTGTATGGTCTTGGCCACCGCTGAGCATCGAAGTAAGCTATTATACGTTATATTTTGATGAATGACATGCATTGGGGAACTTAGTGTTATATATCAGCATGAACTATAGCAGAAAAATGTACCTTAACAAACACTTTAATACTATGTTACATTTTGGATACCTAAAATAGTGGTTAGCGTTCTCCAATTCCCTTCCACCTCGTTTAAATCATGCAAATAAAGCATGTTTAGTTATAAGTAATATTGGCTTATGATAAGGGCAATCTCTCTGTATAGTTGATCACCTTGTTAGCCTTGCCACTGTCTTGCAATTAGCAGATCGGTGATAAAGACAACCGGTGAGAACCCTGAGAGGGAAAAGACAGGATATCTGAGACCCAATTTCTCCAAGATTTCTATCTTGTAGAGTGATTACCTGGTAAGTAGAGCCATTATGATGAACAACCAGTATTAATGGGAGCATTCAACATCTTATTCTTCCTCCTTCAATTTCTTCTTGTGTAATTGGAGAAGTGTTAGGAAATCAGTAGCAAAAACAGTTGTCCTCAAAATAGTGTGATGAAGTGTTTCTTACGACATGGAGTATCTGGTGTTTGGTTTGGAAATCTTCTCTTTATGGTTGGTCTGGCAAGAGCATTATGAGAAGGTTTCTGTGCATTCTGCCATACACAACTGGATTTGGACTGATCAGACAATAAAGATAGAAAACACTCTGTTGTCACACATGTACGGTTAGCTTTCATACTGAATCCAGTCCCCCGTGCTCAAGTATTCTTCATTGCTTACATTTGTCCAAATATTTAACTTGAAAGACAGCTGAGTGTAAGGTTTCATGTGCCCTTTGTAAATCACTGTCTCATTGAATTTAGTCAGTTAATTTCAAAAGTTTTGTTGTATATACACTTTATTGGCATCCCAGTCTTAGTCTGTAGGGTTCAATATGGAGTTGGCTCACCCTTTGCAGCTATAACAGCTTTAACTTTTCTGGGAAGGCTGTCCATAAGGTTTAGGAGTGTGTCTATGGGAATGTTTGCCCATACTTCCAGAAGCACATTTGTGAGGTCAAGCACTGATGTTGGATGAGAAGGCCTGGCTTCCAGTCTCCGTTCTATCAGGTTGAGGTCAGGACTCCATCCCAAACTTGTTCATGCATGTCCTTATTGACCTTGCTTTGTGCACTGCTCCAAATCATTTGGTGGAGGGGGGACATTAAAGTTCATGTGCATGTAAAGGCACGTGTCCCAAAACTTTAAACAATATAGTGTATTTTTGATTCATTTTTGAGCCTTTTTGTTTGTATGTTTTTTATTATGCTTTGCCATTTTTGCCAAGGATATATCAGGTAATTTTGTGTGTCAGAATTTAAACCCATAAAGCTGAACTCCAGGCACATATAAAACACCACATAATGCAGTTGTGCATACCTTCAAACATAATTAGGGGTTGCAAAGGGGTTGCAAAGGTAAAAAAAAAAAATCCCCAAAATAGCTTCCTTTACCTTTACTTACCTCATCCTTCGATTTTGCTTTTAAATGTCCTTATTTCTTCTGAGAAATCCTCACTTCCTGTTCTTCTGTCTGTAACTTCACACAGTAATGCAAGGCTTTCTCCCTGGTGTGGAGTGTCGTGCTCGTCCCCTCTCTTGAGGGGGGAGGGGGCGAGCAGGAGAGTCAGGATGCTCTCTACGTTGCAGATAAAGAAAGGTGCTGTGTGTTAGTGGGCATCCTGACTCTCCTGCTCGCAAAATGGAAGGATGAGGTAAGTGAAGGAGCATTGCACTAAGGTAAAGGAAGCTATTTAGGGTGAAAAAAAAATTACCTTTACAACCCCTTTAAACGTACCTTTACATACAGCTAGCATTAGTACCTCAATCTGTCTTGATATAGGGCTATGCCATCACAGCACAGTAGCACTCTGGGAGTGGCAGCACTAGGAGCTAATCACGCTCTGCTGCATACACATTTGCTTATATGGAACATGTAGACAGGAAGAAGCACGAACTCTGTCTCTTTAGGCCTTGTACACATGATCAGACCGGTCTGATGAGACTGGTCTGACGGACCGTTTTCATCAGACAACTCTGAACTTGTCTGATGGTCTGATGTGCGTACACACCATCGGACCAAAATCCGATCAGACCAGAACGCGGTGACGTAGAACACAATGACGTGCTGAAAAAACAAAGTTCAATGCTTCCAAGCATGCGTCGACTTGATTCTGAGTGCTTTTGTGTACTAACCATCGAAACTGTCCGACGGACAGGTGTCCATCAGACAGGTTTTAAAGCATTTTTTAAAACTTTGGTCCGACAGACAACGGTCTGATGGGCCGTACACACCATCGAACTGGTCCGATGAAACTGGTCTGCAGACCAGTTTCATCAGACCAGTCTGATCGTGTGTACAGGGCCTCAGACAAGTTCAGAGTTGTCTGATAAAAACGGTCCATCAGACCAGTCTCATCAGACCGGTCTGATTGTGTGTACAAGACATTGGAGAGAGACCACAAATTGTTTTGTAACACCACTGCATTGCTTAAAGTATATCAAGGGCAAAATGTTACACAGTATATTGTAGTCCTTACATTTGGTGGCATTAGTTTCCTTTTTTCAGGCCAAGTATGGTTTCTGCAAGTACAGTTTCATTCCAGCAATTTATACAGAGCAGTGTATAGTCACAGCACTGCTTCTTGATACATACAATGACAACGTGAACGTTGTCACCCGAACAGAGGACATGTTTTAATGGCAGAATCATAAGCTAAATATAGTAAAAAAAAGTTGGAATTAAAAAACGAATGCAACCACCACATCTAAGGACTGATATATTGCAATATATAAAATTTTTATTTTAGGAGTTTGAATATGTTTTAACTCTAATCACTGCCTGAACCACAAAAGTAGATAGAAAGAACAAGAAATCTTTCATTTATTAAGGTCGAACAATGGGGGATAAAAAAAAGTCATACAGAACAATTTACGTAGCCATTTTTTTTCTTTTTGAGTTCCCTCGTAACATGGTTTTATTACCTGTTAATCCTGCTGGTAGATCTGTTGATTTTTCCATTTCCTGTGACAGGCCAAGCCGTCCAGCAAAAGTGACAGTTACAAGGATTGGGACAAACCATAAAAAAATTACAGGGGTTCCGTACAATAGTCAACTGTTTTTCATGTGTTTTGAAACTATTTTACAAAAGAAAAAGCAACTTTTTGTAACTTTGTAACTACTTAAATATTTGTTAGCTGTAGTTCACTGTACTTTAATGTTTTTGTCTCTTACTTGTCTCTTACTTATGAGTCAAAGCATATGTGAACCCTTACCTTGTAAAACAACCCATTCAGGGTTGGTCGACCAAGGAGAGGCTTGTTCTGAGTGGAACCTGTCTAGGGTCTTGGCAATCTTTTTAAATCCTCAGAGAGTTCTTTTCCATAAGGTGCCATTTTGAACTTTCAGTGACCAGTATGAGACAGTGACAGCGACAACACCAAATTTAACACACCTGCTCCCCATTCACACCTGAGACCTTGCAACACTAATGAGTGACATGACAGTGTGGAGGGAAAATGGCTAATTGGGCCCAATTTGGACATTTTCACTTAGGGGTGTACTCACTTTTGTTGCCAGTGGTTTAGACATTAATGGCTGTGCGTTGAGTTATTTTGACGGGACAGAAAATTGACACTGTTATACAAGCTGTACACTCACTACTTTACATTGTAGCACAGTGTCATCTCTTCAGTATTGTCATGTGAAAATATATACGGTAATAGCTGACTGCCCACCGGTCTTCCCTCCTGATACGAGGAGAGGAGGAGACCGTCGGGCAGTCACGTGAGCGCTAAATGGCAAAAATGTGAGGGGTGTACTATTTTTTTGTGAGATACTGTATATATACAAATGTATATATTATAAGTATGTTTTTTTCTTTTAAATATTCATTATCACATGTTCATAATTCTCAGCTGCATAAGGGGTTTGGTGAGGTGGTGGTGGAGACTGCAAGGGAGCATGTCAGCAAGCTGCTGGTCATAAAATGTTTGTTTTATTTCATTAAGTCAGCAGGCAGAACAAAAAAAAAAAAAAGATTTCTCCATCCACACAAAAAAGGTGAATGAAAGATTCCCGCTTCCAGGATATTGTATTCTGACAGTGACACCCGCAACTGTAGGAATACACTCATGAGCAGATGCAGTTGCTTGTCTGCAGCCACTGATTGGGAAAACTTTCCAACATGCCCCTTTGACCGGAACTGAACAAGCAGTAGATAAACAGTAGATAAACCTATTTGTCTATTGATTAAATACTTAATGCTGCAGTTAGAAAATCAGAGAAACATTTGTAGAAATATATAATCAGAGAACAATGCAGCTATCAATATAGACTTACCAACAGGTATCCGTATCACAGTATCAGTTAGAAGCTGCTATAAATATAGGAGGGGGAGATTGGATATTAAAGAAAGAATCTGATTTCTGAAACAGTTTTCTGCATTATTGGAATCTGCATGGGTGTAGCTTGTTAGTCTGCCTCATCCTTAGTTGGTATCTATTACTGATAGTAGGCATCTGTTTTTTATCAGTGGGTGGCACATGTTTATTTTAGTACATGGAATTGTGCACAATAAAGTATATAATATATTGTTACAAACATTAATTAAACAAATATGTAATTGTGGTAAGAAGTATTGTCAGGCAGCATTCATAGATTTGTATAGCTGTCAGCATCTTTCTAGCTCTAAGATTATTTGGGCATTGACTCCTGTGAAATGAGACTCCCTGCAGTTCTACACCACTGTTTAATATGGAAATGAGCCCCCAAGTTGTTATTTGTTTTTCTTCCCGCTTCATTTCCCTTGGCATCAGGTCTCTGAGCTAAGCCAAAACTGCCGGCCCTTTTGTATACGAAGAGAAATTCTTCTGGCCGAATCCAATTTGGCAGCGTATGCTCTTTGGGTAAGCAATATACTATAACCTTGTCCTCTACGTAGTTTAACTCCAGTGGGGCTTATGCCTCTTCCACTACCATTTTCCTAAATGGCCCCATGAGCTTGCCTTGGATCGTTAATATGTTTTCTTTATTCCCCCTCTTCCTTTTCAATTCAAGGAGAGAGTGAATGCAGGAGCCAGGTTAAACAAAGACTCATAGAGAGAGAGAGTGAATATTAAAAACAAAACATGTTCCATGCTGGGTCTTGGGGATCTCCGTCTCCACTGCCTGATGCTACTTTGGTTCGGAGTGGTAGCTTAGCCTGTTTGGGGGCAATGCCAAGTAACGTTTCTTTAGCAACTCTGCTTTGCATGTATTGGCTTGCATTGAAATAAAATAGGAGGAAAGCCAAACGACAGAGTCACTAAGTCTTTCTTATCTGGACAAAAATTGTTAGCAGTGGGTTGACTTTATTTGCATATCTTTCAGGTTGTGATTAATTATCAACTTGAGATGCAGACTTTTGTCACATTTATCACTCTAATTGTGGCTTGCAATCTGCTACTGTGTTACTGTTACCCTTTGATTTACTTCTTCATGTATTTACTGTTACCATTTCATTTATTTTCAACAACAAATTTAAATGCTGCTTTATTTTTAAAAACGGTAGAATATGGTTTAGCTATTTTTTTGTGCCATAAAATGCAGAAGGCACAGAAGGATGTTTTTTTGCCACATTCTAGTGAATAAGTTCATTGGTTCATTATGATTGCAAATTTAATTTAAAATAAATTAACATGGCAATTAGAGAAAAGGGCTTAAGATACTATTTCCGAAATAAAGTATACAACAATATACAAAAATAATCTTAGAATTAAATAAGAAATATAAGACGTTTTTTTTCCAAATATCGCCCCCCCCCCCCACATATAACCATATAGCCATTTTATACTACATTAAATATATATATATATATATATATATATATATATATAATTGTGTGTATATATATATATATATATATATATATATATCATATGATATATATATATATATATATATACCCCATCTATATTGTAAGCTCTAATGTTTAGTGCCCTCTGATCCCTCCTGTATTGAATTGTATTGTAACTGTACTGTTGGCTCCTATGTTGTAAAGTGCTGTATCCTGTATAATAATAGTATACATTTAAATAAATAAACATATATATATATTATACAGTATGGGCCAGATTCAGCATTAGTTACGACGGCGTATCTCGAGATACGCCGCGTAACTTCTAAACAGCGCCGGCGTATCTTTTTTCTGTATTCAGAAAACAAGATACGCCGGGTTTGAGTTAAGATACAAGCGCCGTAATTGTATTATGACGTTGTATCTTAACTGCATTTTTAAGATGGCGGCTAGGGGCGTTGAATGAATGAATGAATGAATGACTTGTATAGCGCAACGCATGCGAACTGAATCGCCTCTGGGCGCTTTTTTTTTTCTTCTCAATATCAGCAGCGTTCCTGCTGATATAAGCCTAGAATATGTAAATCAGCGAGATACGCCTATTCACGAACGTACGCCAGTGAATTTACGCCATTTACGTAAGGCGTTTTCCAGCGTAAATATAAACCACCAAACAGATGGCGCATCCAATGTTAAGTATGGACGTCGGGACCGCGTTGAATTTTTCAGATTTTACGTCATTTGCGTAACCCGTCCGTGAATGGGGATTCACGTCAATTACGTTCACGTCGAAAACAATGCGTAATTTGGAGCATGCGCACTGGGATACATCCATGGTCGGCGCATGCGTAAAAACCGTGGGGTCACAATACATTACCATAAAACACGCCCACCTCGTCCACATTTGAATTACCCGGGCTTACGTCGGCCCATTTACGCTAGGCCGCCGTAACTTAGCTTGGTGAATACAGCATTTGCCTCGCTAATTTACGGGGGCGTAGCGTAAACAAGATACGCTACGCCCGCCTAAAGATATGGCGGGCTACATGAATCTGGCCCTATGTATATAAAATCCTGAATCAATTTCACAATCTTAGGATTAAAAATAAGGTAAATAATATTGCAAACATCCCAACTACACTGTGTTGCATTAAACATGTAATTTATAAGAAGCTACAATAATAATCTTTTATAATGTATTGATTTAAAGGGAGGTATCCAAGAATGATAAAAGGATGATAAAAAACACACCTTTGTATTGTTGCTTTGGGTTTTTATGGGATAATTGGCTAATGAAGTTTTATATTGTCTTTTTTTTTTATTATTTTGGTATATTGTCATACACTTGGAAGTAGTAGGAAGTTTTTTCCTAGCTTGCCATGCTAATGAATTTTTTGGATACAGGTTCGATATCTTCCTTTTTTTCCTTCTCTCAGGTTTTGCTTCCCTGGAAATAATGATTTTTAAATACATTTTTGAATTGGCCATTGGGTCCTGCTACTGAATTTAACAAAGATTTTGCATGCCAGTGGTATGAAGGCTTGCATTGTCTTTGGATTAACCAACAAAGCACCAAAAAAGAAGACTGGGAGCATCTGGCCTCTATAAAACAACATGCCAAGTGGTTGTTTCATTCAGACTGTTATTTGGTTTCACATAATATGACAGAATTCCTTGTGGTGACATCTGTTTTGTGTTCAGCCACATTACTTGACAGGAGTTGCATGTTTGACATGTCAAATGAGCCCATCACAAAACAAAACATTAAGGAAAACAAGGACATGAAGGTTTACAAGGAAACTGATGTATGTTATAGTTTTAGTGTCATTTACGGAAACTGAACCTATTTTTATGTCGTAATGAGGTCAGAGACACTATGTCAGTAACTAGTAGCTATGTCAGTAGCTGATAAAGAGTGATAAGGACACAATTTATATGGCAAAGCAATGGCGAAAGATTAGTCACACTTAAGTGATAAGCCATTATATATTATGTTGCATTACACAAATCTAAAGTATTTGTAAACCATAACAATATACATATTTGTTCCCTTTTGGTATATTAAATATACCATTGAAAGCATTGTGTTATATCTGTTCAAGAAGCGCAACAAAAATACTTGTCGATCCTGATGGAAATCTTGTGTGCTGATAAAATCCTGACCTTTCTGTCATTGCTGATGGTTATCGGTTAGCATTGTTCCCTCCTCTCTCTGTTGGCTTCCCCTATGCTATGGAGAAAAGGATGGGGAAGGTGTGCTTTAGTCCTAACACAATTACTGTCCTACGGTTACCGCACTGCCACTCCATAGATACAGCACAGTAATGAAAGCATTGTCAACCTAGAAGAGGAAATGTGTTACTGACAAGATCAACAGCTGAAAGCATAGGGGGAAACAAGAAAAGTAATACAGCCACAACATATAAGAACATTACACTATATAACATTTTCATTTTGGGGTTTGGATACACGTCAAAGTACTGTAGATTTTTTTTTTTTAGCAGATAAAGTTTAATCTATCCATTAAATGACTTTCCATTCCTACTAGCATTTTTTTTAATAATTTTGCAACTAACTGCTGTGCAAATAAGGGGAAAACTTTTGAAAGAAAATTAAAAAAATACCTACCTTGCATATTGGTTTACCAATGCTTCCTGTAGGAACTGGTGACATCCCTGGGCCTCACAATGGGATCTTGAGAAATCTGAAGATCCAGAATTTCATGTGAAGGTGCTGCAGCGCTGTGCAGTAGTGCATTCTCCTCAGCTTTCTCAGGACCATGAAAGGCGAGCGCACAAGAAGTCAGGGTGTAGGGTTAGCATTTTTTTTACATTTTACTTGTTATTGCAAAAGCTTTAATTATACACTTCTTGGGTCAGTGGGTAAAGCTGCAACCTAAGTATATTTTAAATTTTAATTCTGTTGCTTTTAGTGCCATTCTTAGTTTAAACGCTAAAAATGTAGGGGCCAGGATGAAGAGTGCTGCGGATAGCAAGGAAGGTTCTCCATCCCACGCTCTTGGAAATTTGGATTTTTCAGTCGGATTTTAATGCCGATATCTTTGAGTCATTCAGAGTTTGTACGTACTTGTAATACAGATTTCCTATCTGTGTTTAGCTGGCAGCATAGCAGATGGTGATAGGGTCTCTAACAAAATAAAATATTCATGTTAGACTTTCTTGCAACACTTTCCTAGTAGTCAGTGATTTATAGGAAGACTGCACATAGCTTAATGTAAAATTTCAGGTATCCTATGCTTTGTCCTTAGGTTTACAGGGTCAGCCTTTCATCTTTCATGGCACATTATAGCTAAATCTACAGGGATGCTGGTTATGTTTTCTTATTAGAATACTCAAACAGCCAATGTGCTTATACTGCAGACAGAGGGACAGCACATGTGATTACAGTAGACAGACCATTTAGTCTGAGACTGTCAGTGCAGTGGCCCACTTTATTTATCTTTGGTATACTGTAGCACATGGATTGCATGGTCATGACCCTCTCCATATAGAAATACCAGCGCTTGAACATTAAAGTGGTAATAAACCCTCACATATACTCAGTAAAGTGAACAGCCTCGGATGATACACAAAAGATGAAACAAATCCTCCTACACATGTTTTACTTATTTATTTGCAGTCTTCTCCTCTCTACACCCCTTCAACAGGGTAGATCATCTGTCAGGAGCATAGAGGAGGGGGCGGAGTTATAATGTGTGAGAGATGATTGAAGGAAAGGAACACACCCCCTTTCCACACACACAACAGAAGAGCTGTGTTCTAAATAGACAAGCTCCATTCTGAGCTCCCCCCCAAACCCCTATTGTGACACAAATGTATCTTATGTGTCGGAAAAACGTCTCAAAAGTATATATGTAAACTATGTTCTTGTTGAGCCACTCTTGTAATTTACACATCTGTGCCACATTGTACAGCCAGGCACCTTTACTTTTCAGTTATACAGCCTCCATTGTCATCTCTCCACTTGCATCCTGCTCAAAGTATAAAAAACTAACATTATTATCACTGACCAGCAAGCCAGCAGGTGACCCAGGCCAGAAAGCAAGTATGCTGAACCAGAAAATAGGAGAGCGATCTTCCTGTCTTTGCAGTATAACAAATGTGTATAAATCATGAGTATCTGAGCAGATTTACAAATTAGTTTGAAGGTAAAGCATTACATAAATGAGTAGTCAAACTGTGTATTTAGCTATTGGCCAGGAGTTGAGCTTTAGAGTTTTTTCACACCAGGTGCCTTGAGCTGTGTTGATATTTATCAATTAACACAGACTACACATAAGGCACTGATAATATAATTGTTTTCTTAGTGTGTCCTTTTTACACCAAATATGTCCTTTGATGTGTGATACATAGAAGTTTAGCATGTCTGAACATAAACACATTATAATGTACAGTAGTGGGTTGCAGGACTCTGTTGTGCATAGAGTTACATGAATAGTTTTTTTTTTACTTCAAATAATATTTATGAAAAAAAGAAAGACGTGAACAATGTAACAACACAGTGCAGAAGGCATGCACCTTGTACACCACCAAACGTGTGTTTTGCGCACCATACCACACGTCTGCCTGTGTAAATGGGCTCTGAAGTTTACACTCTAAGGTAATCCTCCTGAACCCAAAAATAAAGTGCTAAGGGCTAGAAGAGTATAGACATAGTTATGTACATAGTTAGTCAGGTTGAAAAAAGACACAAGTCCATCCAGTTCAACCATAAAAAGAAAATAATAATATCATACGACCATATACCCAATCTACACCAACAGTTGATCCAGTGGAAGGCGAAAAAACCCCAGCAGAGCATGATCCAATTTGCTACAGCAGGGGAAAAAATTCCTTCCTAAACCCCCGAGAGGCAATCTGATTTTCCCTGGATTAACTTTCCCTACAAATCTTAGTACCCAGTTATATTATGTGGATTTAGGAAAGAATACAGGCCTTTCTTAAAGCAATCTACTGAGCTGGCCAGAACCACCTTTGCAGGGAGTCTATTCCACATTTTCATAGCTCTTACTGTGAAGAAACCTTTTCGTAGTTGGAGGTGAAATCTCTTTTCCTCTAGACGTAAAAAGTGCCCCCTTGTCATCAGTGTTGACAGTAAAGAATAACTCAACACCAAGTTCACTATATGGACCCCTTATATATTTGTACATGTTGATCATATCTCCCCTTATTCTCCTCTTCTCACGAGTGAATACATTTAGTTACTCTAATCTTTCCTTATAGCTGAGCTCTTCCATGCCTCTTATCAGTTTGGTTGCCCTTCTCTGCACTTTCTCCAGTTCCCCAATATCCTTTTTGAGAACTGGTGCCCAAAACGTCATATTCCAGATGAGGTCTTACTAATGATTTGAACAGGGGAAAGATTATATCTCTCTCTCTGGAAAGGACTTTGCTTGCTTTGGAAACCGCAGCTTGGCATTGCACTTCATTCTTCACTGTTGTTTAACCCCACCACCATGCAAAAGCAAAAGTCTATATCACCAGATGGTGAAACAAAATGATTGCTGGTGCTGTGGGGTTTCTGTGGGACTACATCAGCTTTCTATAAATGCTTTATCCTAACATAGCTCCAAATAAACTTAATTTTATGGATAATTTGTTGACCTCTAATTAGTACCGTATTTATCCGAAATAATGGAACCTTATTTTGTGTATTGAGTTATTGGAAAGGGATGGTGATCCTCTCCTACTGAGGGACTTTCACCACCTGTTTTTCTGTTAGATTGTGAACATTAAAGGGAATCTTTTGCTTTACATTGTCAAGTCCCCCACAAGCTAGAATGGATATGACACATACAGGTGGGAGTCATATTTAACTTGTTTGTCAACGAACAGGACTTAAAGTGTAAGGTGGCATGTCAGGTGCTCGGCTCTAACAAATTCTACAATGATTATGCTCACTTATATTTATATGACACTGCCGAAATGTACTCATAACACTGCCAATATAGATTAACTGTTACCCTTTTCTTTATTTTCTGAAGTTTTGCTATTACCAGCAGTAAAATTTGCACACTGTGTGCTATAACTATGATCTTTTCCTTACGAATGAAAACCACGGTCATTGCAAGTCTTTTGTCTAAGGCCCTGGCAGGAAAGCAACTAATATAAATTCAGTTCTTAACAACCCCTCAAACTTTGTAATTATACCTACCTTTCCGCTAGATCATCATGCTGAATGACAGAACACAGAGCGGGGTAGCCATTGCTTCTGTTGCTTTGTGCTATAGATGAAAGATAAATGGCCACACAGAAAAAAAAGATTTAGATAAATACATAGCTGATGAAGACATGGATACTATTCAATACTCTGCAGGTAAATAATCAAAATGGAAGTGCTCAGAGTTGGAGAAACAGTGGTTCTGCCTGAACTCTGATCCTTTTCTTTAGCTGATATACCTAGATATTTGGTCACATTGTGAGGAACATTGTTGTTTGTATTGTAGATTAGTATTATAGGCATATTTTTTTTCTTTATTTTGAAACAAGTGCTTCCTGCTTTTCTCCTGCACAATTATCTCTTCTCCTTTATTTGTAAAATGTTGCAGTTGATATTTCGCAGGGAATTTTTTCAACAGCATTTCAGCTAAATCTCTTTGGCCAGAGGTTGTGTAATATATTACCCAGAAATACTGGGTGGGAAATGTCAGGGAATAACAATAATGACACTGATTACACCAGTGTAGATTAGGACCGGATAGAATTCATGGCAAATGGAACATTTGTTACTGTGCAGGCTTAATAGAATTATTTGATTCCCTTTGCAATGTTAGCTACCCTTGGGAAAGTGTGTACGCCTAAATACAAAGTTCACTGGGGTAAACCAGAATGAAAGGTTGTAGGGGAATGTAACTTAAGTTTTAGGGATGTTTCCGTATACTGATACATACATTTGGATAATGTTGAATGAAAAAGTCAAAATGCAAATTACTCTAACAGTTCCATAACAAAGTTCTTTCATGGTGATGGAAAAATTAAAAGGGTTTTATGGGATCCTGTTACACAGCCTGTAGCCTGTCACATTTATTCAATCTTGTTAATGTTCAGTGCTCTATCAGGATTCTCTGATGTGTAAAAAAAATAACTAATTTGAACTTGTTCCTCTGGAGCCTCCCCTGGGTAGAGGCAGTAATAGGCAGCCCAAATGAAAAGCTAATTTGGAAAAGCCAGGAAGTTTATATAGAAATTAACTGTGGGAGGGTGGGTTGGTGGAGGCTGGGAGACAAGCTTAACTGGCCCCTTGACACTAATATGCTTTCCACGATCGGTTTTCCGGGTGGAAAAAAGTCCACCGGGAAAACAGAGAAGATTTTTCCCCCTACATACGGCCGGGTTTTCCGGCAGGAAAACTGCCATGGGAGCTTTGGTAGGGAAACCCAGCTGTGTGTATGCTCCACCGCAGGTTTTCTCCATAGGTAAACTGCCGGCTTAAAAACCGCTGGGAATCTGGAAACCTTTTCCTCATTTTTCCCACCGGGACTCCCGGGGGTTTTCCTGTCGGGAAAACTGCGATGGAGTATTCACACGGCCGGTTTTCTCTCGGTCATGTGGGAAAACCGGTCATGTGTACAAGGCAATAGACTTGTGGCGAGAAGAAGAAAGTCACTGGAATGGAGAAGCAGAGGAGACACTACCACCTTGGGGAAGGGATCTCACTGTCAAGTTCCTGACTTCCGTGGCTTTGTTTTTCCTATGTCTTGGGATACCTGTTGCCGCCCCTACCCTGGGGAGTCTCCGGAAGAGCATTTTTTTTTGTTGTTTTTTTAAGAATCCTTATACAGCACTGAACATTGACAAGGCTGTTATCACAATGTGTCAGCTGTTGATAAAGAGAGTGAAATTCTACACATACAGTATTTCATCATCTTTTAAGCAAGTAGACATGGATATTTGTGGTGAGCCACGTTCTAGTTCCTGAATGTGACAGGCTGTGTAAACAGAATTCGATAAGGTCCCTCTCATTTATCCATCGCCATGTATGGACATTTTTATACGACTGTTAGAGGTATTTGCACTTTTGGTTTATTAAAAATAAATGGTTTATTAAAAATAGTGAGGGCATTCCTCAGGCAGTGGCTATTAGCAGTAATACCTCTACTAAAGCCCTGATTCAGAGCGCCATGCTTGTTTTAGTTTATTCTTCTGCTTTGTCGTATCATTTTTTTCTACAGTGTCTTTATTAGTTTAAACATAAGCCACATACTAATATTTCTATTTTGCTAGCACACCTACTTATTTTTTGTATGAGATTAAGTATTCTGTCAATTTGAAGGAAGAGTCAATATCCATTTTTTTGTTTAGCCTTTGAAAAGTAAGTACCATATTTATCGGCGTATAATATGCACAGGCATATAACACGCACCCTAACTTTAAGAGGGAAGTTTCAGAAAAAAACATTCCACAGCCCCCTGCGCATAACACGCAGGCACAGTTAACCCTCTATTTTTAGGGTAAAAAAGTGAGTGTTATACGCCAATAAATACAGCATTTAAGAAAATAAAGTATGATTCAATGGTGCCCAATCATTAAGTCAGGAAACTTCTGGGTTTCCAGGTACACTCCCTTTCAACTAAACGGCCCTCACTGCCATTGAAAGGTCAAAAAGGATTGTTTTACTGTTCCATGGACAGTCCCTGTTTTTTAAAAGCACAGAGAATGAACCAATAAAAACCATGTTGTACTGGCTGCATTGTGTGCTTATGAAATATAAGAAGATGGTGAGTTAATCTACCCATCAGCATATCTCAGTAGCCAAAATATCCCTAAGTACCAATTTAGAAGATTTTTGGGCTCAGACTCACAATGTAGTCCTGCCTGGTGTTTAAGCCTAGGCTTAAGGTCATCTATTTATCTCAGCTCCAGAAACTCCAGTAATCCTTATAGTAGCTTTATTCGTGCATGGAAGTGAGTAAAATATACAGGGGCTTACGCGTTTCGTCAGAATAACCTTGATCACAGCACCATTATTAATATTTATATACACACAGGGGGTTATTTATGAAAGGCAAATCCACTTTGCAGTACATGTGCAAACTACAAGTGCAAAGTGCACTTGAAATTGCACTGAAAGTGCACTTGGAAGTGCAGTTGCTGTAAATCTGAGGGGTAGAGCTGAAATGAGGGGAAGCTCTGCTGATTTTATCATCCAATCATGTGCAAGCTAAAATGCTGTTTTTTATCTTCCTTGCACGTCCCCCTCGGATCTACAGCGACTGCACTTCCAGTGCAATTTCAAGTGCACTTTGCACTTGCAGTTTGCACTTGTAGTGCAAAGTGGATTTACCTTTCGTAAATTAGTGTGGTACAATTACACATTTATTAAATAACAGGCACTATGAGGGTTTTTGTCTGTTTCTCCTTTGAGATGTTTCCCATTCTTTTTTGTCCTCCTGTTTCTCTTTAAAGATACACTATATTGTCAAAATATAATGCAACGCCTGTCTTTACACGCACATGAACTTTAGTGGCATCCCAGTCTTCATTTGTAGGGTTCAATATTGAGTTGGCCTACCCTTTGCAGCTATAAGAGCTTTAACTGTTCTGGGAAGGCTGTCCACAAGGTTTAGGAGTGTTTCTAAGGAAATGTTTGACCATTCTTCCAGAAGGCCATTTGTGTGGTCAGGCACTGATGTTGGACGAGAAGGTCTGGCTCAGTCTCCTCTCTAATTTATCCCAAAGGTGTTCCATCAAGTTGAGGTCAGGACTCTGTTCAGACCATTCAAGTTCCTCTACCCCCGACTCACTCATCCATGTCTTTATGGGCCTTGCTTTGTGCACTGGTGTGCAGTCAAGTTGGAACAGGAAGGGGCCGTCCCCAAACTGTTCCCACAAAGTTGGGAGCATGAAATTGTCTAAAATGTCTTTGTATGCTAATGACTTAAGAGTTCCATTCACTGAAACTAAGAGGCCAAGCCCAACCCCTAGACAACATGCCACACCATAATCCCCCTCTACCAAATTATTTTAGCCAGTGTGCAAAGCAAGGTACATAAAGACATGGATGAGTGAGTTTGGGGTGGAGGAACTTGACAGGCCAGCACAGAGTCCTGACCTTAATCCGATAAAACACCTTTGGGATTAATTACAGCAGAGAATGCGAGTGTCAGGGGGATGCCTACGCAGGCATCCAATACTAGGCAACAGGTCAATGGGCTGCACTAAAGTCAATAGGCACCAGGATAGTGACAAAATATACGTTTAATAAAGGTTAAGCACACGTGAAACAATTGTGTAAAACCCCCAAGACAAGCAAGCATAACACAGCAAACCCCAAACCAATAATCAACAAATATATACAAGGTGGGAGAATATATACCAGGTCAAGCAGGGATGTGAGGAACAAGGGGAAGCAGAGTCCAGGACAGGGCAGGGATCAAATCAGGAGAGTCCAGCACAAGGCAGAGATCAAATCAGGGACAGGTTGGCTCCAGCTAACAGATCAGGCAGGTAACAGGCTGACAAGGAAAATACTGAAGCCTGGATTGTAGTGCAGGGCGGGCTTATATACACCTGTAACAGTTCATCCCAATTAGTGAGCAGTCCATTCCATGGGAGACACCCGCTGGCGGACACCAGAACTGCACCCCTGTTGCTGGGATAAACAGTGCCACCAGCAGGTGACCAAAGCCATGACATGGATCATGACAGCGAGAAAGGTCTTCTCGTCCAAAATCAGTGCCTAACTTCACAAAGTAAAACATCAAACATTCCCATAGACACACTCCTAAACCTTTTGGACAGCCTTCCCAGAAGAATTGAAGCTGGTCTATATGCAAAGTGTAGGCCTGCTCAATATTGAACCCTATGGGCTAGGCTAAGACTGGGATGCCATTCAAGTTCATGTGCGTGTAAATGCAGTGTCTCAATACTTTTGACAATATAGTGTCCTGACAGGACAAAAGTTACCCAAGACAAAGGCAGCACTAAAAACCAGACAGAAGATCTACCTCTTCTTCTTTCCAAAATTAAATAAAACTGTTTGTCTGGGGTTTGGCTTTAACCTTCTAGACCAGGGATCCTCAAACTACGGCCCTCCAGCTGTTGCGGAACTACACATCCCATGAGGCATTGTAAAACTCTGACATTCACAGACATGACAAGGCATGATGGGAATTGTAGTTCCTGAACAACTGGAGGGCCGTAGTTTGAAGACCCATGTTCTAGACTGTAAGCTCTAACGAGCAGGGCCCTCAGATCCTTCCTGTATTGAATTGTATTGTAACTTTACTGTCTTCCCTGTTGGCGCTATATAAATCCTGTATAATAATAATAATTTACTAATTCAACATAATCACTCAAAAAATATGTTTAGTATGAAAGTACTAAAGCAGGAGAGGACAAACTCAAAAACTAACTTTAAATCAAAATCTCTTCTCATCTGTAACAATCAGCCCTAAGCCTTCACCATCTACTGGTCATTTGTTAGCACTGCAGCTCAGGTCTCTGCAGTGCACACCTGCTCTAATCAGGAAGGTTTAATTAGACTATGACCCATTCAGACTGTGCCTGATCAGATGGGCCTGTTCATTTCCTGGTATACTTCTGAAAATTGCTTGTACTCAGTTTGTCTATGATTTTTCTGATAACTTTTTATGTCTGGAACCTAGACTCTGTTTAGAATAAGCTTGTCTGCATCTGATTTGGCCATCGGCGTGCTACAGTGTGCTATTTGCTCTGACCATCTGTCTGTGAACTTATGCTGCTTTAGCATCTGTCCTGCCTGTTAGTTGGCTCTCACCCCTGGAGACAGAGTAGGTCCACTGAACTCCATGACACCACTCCACTTTTAACTTAAGTGTTTCAGTCCTACTTTTCACAGCCAATAGTGGAAGCATCAAGTGTATTTAGGGCGATGTCTCTTACATCTAGCACTAAAAAGTGACATCATTGCATAGTATTCTGGTGCGGTAGGCCATCTGAAAACACTGGGAGTATTCTATAAACAAAGCTTGGCAACATAGTAAATGTCAAAAATGCAGTAACATTTCTAACTACATATAAAGGCCATGTGGCCACCAGGAACTATTCTGATAGCAGCAAATGGTGATGTGAGAATTACTGCCCTACATTTGCAGGTGTGTGAGTAAAGCAGGAAAGTCAAGAAGGATTAGAACTAATTATCTAATTACTGTCTACATCATAACTCCAACAATTAGTATAAGACATTACTCACAAGAATGTATATACAAAGCATCACTGTTATGGCAAACAACATTTAAAATAAATTATGTCCAGGCGGTCATGAACAACTTCCACCTGATGAAGCAAGAAAGAATCTAGAAACAAATTGTAGAACAAATGCAGTGTTTATACTACACATTTGGTTTCAGGGTGCTTATGTTTAAGAGCATGATAAAGAACATTTCTGAACACAATCAGAAAGAGACTGTGTTTGCTTGGTGATGCTAATTGCATAGTATCCCCCTGTGCCACTGCCTCATCCTTCTTCTTGCCTCATCATCTCCAGTTGCATGGGGTCAGCCAAGGTACAGCAGTAGCTAAAGATGTGGGACTGCCTGAGGCCAAAAGGAATAAGGGCCTCTGTCAGGGAGAAGAAAGGGGTCAATCCTTAAAACAAGGCAGCTAAAAGAGCAGTTGTTAAACAAACACACAAAAACAACTGTGGGCCAAGTATGCTATTACATGTTTGACACAAGCGCAAATAAAGAAGTTGAATCAAGTGCGGGGGGAACCAGCATGGCTTTCAATGCCTCTATCACTGGAAGTACGCAGCAGTCTGTTTTGTGGCTTGTGACTGTGAGTTCATTGAATGTGACAGTTTGCATTTAACCAAAGAATTTTTTTGCATCGCCGGTGTATTTTTGTGCAAAGATGGATTAAAATATATGAGCAAATTCAGGTAAAACGAGGTAAGAATAACACAAATCTATAAACAAAGGAAACACATACATAGTGCAGACCAGCAGTTAAGGGACTGGTGTACATTGATTCTCCGTTCATAGTAATAGTCATTATGCTCATGCACATTTCATTCTTTTTCCCTTCGAGAAGCTGTAAAAGTATGTTACATGATGTCAGAAATTAATACAATCAATTTTGAATCTTCCCTTTAGAGGTATGACAGTGCAGCATTATCTTTTAGGAATTTCTTGATAATTTAACTGTATTCTCAAATGTGTCATGCTAAATATTCTTCATTGGGGCTGTCTTATCTCCGGTTTATAATAGAAACTCATCTAGCAAAGGTGCTGTAACAAATACACAAGCGAAAACCAAATGATTTGCTAAATGACAGTTCAGCAGACAATTAACACAACAACACAATAATAGTGCAGGTTAAAAGTTCTTAATCCCTGTACACACTGCCCAGAATCTCGTCAGGAAAAAAACGTTGTTTTTCCTGACGAGATTCTTGGCAAGATTTTCTTGCCGGCCGAGTGTACACACGGGCCATTCAAAAGAACCACCGCTCTTTTGAATGGCATGAACGCGGTGACATCATCGACCACGACGAGCATGCGCTTGTCACATTTGATGCCATCGCCGCCATCTTGCTAAAACCTACCTATGCCTTGGAAGCTACTGCGGCAGGTAAGTATACAGACACTCGGGTTTCTCGGCAGGAAAACACTGTCGAGAATCACAACGAGAAAATAGAGAGCAGGTTCTTTATTTTTCTCGTCTAGATTCTGGGCAGTTTTCTTGACTAGAAACCTCAAAGCCTCGTACACACGCATGATTGACTCGGCAAGAAAGCTCTGGCAGCAGTTTTCTTGCTGGTTCTTGCAGAGAAAACCGTGCGTGTGTACAAGGCTTGAGTTGAGGCTGGAAATATGGCAGCCGCTGTGGAGACCTTGGTGTCTGACATGGAGCTGAGATGTCTGCACTGACAGGGAGAGAAAACAAGTGAATAGCAGGACACACACCTATCAGGAAGGGTAAGGTTACACTATTACAACATTTTGAGGACGGAGGTTCTTACAAATGTTGATTCCTGACAGGTTTCTTTTTAAAAGGTCAGTCCATCAAAAATAGATATTTCAGCATTTGGTAGATGCTGAAGAGTTAACCCGGATTTGGATGCATCTCTTCTGGAATTATGAGGAGATACCACTCTTCCTAATGGAGTTACTTTATTTTTCATAATAGAAAAGGAAGCAGGAAGAGTGGGACCATCAAAAGGTGGGTTGGAACAGTCGCAGGAACTATGCAAAGGAAGTTCTTCTGGCTTGGTGGATAGATTCTTTATAATTTATTATATATATATATATCTATATCTATATATATCTATATCTATATATATATATATATATATATATATATATATATATATATATATATATATATAGATATATAGATATATAGATATATATAGATATATATATATATCCTTTCTAAATGAATCACACTATTTATTTGAAACAAATGTGCCTTACAAAAATACAGGTCCACAAAAGCTTATATGCTGACATTGTCTTGAACAACACCTGTATATTACAACCTCGGTAAATGTAAGAATTTTCAAAATTGAATGCTATTTAGGTGTTTTTTTAACCTCAATTCAGAGTTTTGTTTGTCTCATTATATCACTCATGATTACTGCCCAATAAACTTAAGTGAGTCCACCATTGTCTTGAGGAAAAAACCTTGTCCAATTTTCAAAGGAGAAACAAAAGAATAGAAAAAAAAATGGTATACCTTGTAAATTGAAGAGCCTACAGTGCAAAGTTTAGCTATAAATATTATAAGCCAATAACTGCATTCCATAAAAACATTATAGTTTTTTTCCCATGTTTAGACTTGTGTTCAGATTTACTGTAAACAATCTGTTCTACTAGTGTGTTTTCCTCTTTAATCTGTTGTTTATGGCGATTTCTAGAAATAGAAGCATATAAATGTAGCAAGTATGCAAAATTCCATGAAACCAATAACTGTGGTCTTAAGAGGTATGCCAGTGTTTACAGCTAATGGTCTTGGAATCAAACATCAAATGTTGACCCTGCAGCTAGACCAAATCAATATATGTTTTATTAAACAGCCAATTCCACAACAGTGTAGACCTGGTTTGAGAGCGTTTTACAAGACAAGCAAAATGTTTTAATACATTTTGCCTTGAAATACAAGCGATGTCTTGATATTAGGCCGTGTACACACGATAGGTTAACCAGAGGACACCGGTCTGATGGACCGTTTTCATCTGTCAAAACCGATCGTGTGTAGGCCCTTTGGTTAAAAAAAAGCCAACTTGCTTTAAAATTTAACCGATGGACTCCTAACGGATAGGTCAAAATTGATTGTTAGTACGCACGACCATCGGTTAAATATCCATGCATGTTTAGAATCAAGTCGACGCATGCTTGGAAGCATTCAACTTTTTCAGCACGTCATTGTGTTTTACATCACTGCGTTCTGACACGATCGGTTATTTAACCAATGGTGTGTAGACACATCAGACCATCAGTCAGCTTCATCGGTTAACCGGGTGAACTGATCATGTGTACGAGGCTTAAGAGTAGCGTCATGTCACAACTGAGTATAAAAAAGAAGAGAGGAGACTCTAAAGTGTAGCACTATGGTTACATTTAATGAAGGTACAACATTTAGAGGTGCCTCTCTTCTCTTTTATACCCTGTAAAAAAAAGTTTGATATACTAGTGCTTTGGATTACAAGCATGTTTCTGGAACAAATTATGCTCGCAAACCAAGGTTTTACTGTACTTTAAAGAATGTGAAATTTAGTGGCAGCACAAGTCCTTCCCAGTAGCCACTAGTTTAAGTACTGTTAGACCAGGAGTCAGGGCTACATTTATTGTCCACTGTGGATGTACAGCTGCGTTATGTATCCAGCCTTTTATTTGCATTCATATCTGTTTTACTGTACATTGCCTCTGCATTCGGTAATGTTTCCCAAGAAGCCAGTGAAGTGAGACCTGTAATTTCCCATAAAACCAGACTGTGTATTTTTATTTGCTCTGGCAAAATCATTTGTTTCACATTCCTCTGTAGATTCAGTGTCAGCTCAGATGAAGACCTGGGTTAAACGTGTGACTTGGTCCATGTCATAGTCTACAGGTCTCCTGATACCTTTCTCTTTTTGTTGGCAGATTGTTGGTTGTGACCACCAGCTAGGAAGCACTGCAAAGGAGGATAACTGTGGAGTTTGCAATGGAGAAGGGTCCACCTGCCGACTGGTTCGGGGACAGTACAAGTCACAACTCTCTGCAAATAAGTGTAAGTGCTTATTACCTTTAGGTGACTTAATTCATTACTGTAAAATGGCAAAGATGTACTCTTTTTTTTTTTTTTTTCAGATCTTATGGATTTGCATTTAATTGAGATTTTGTTGACATCAATACATTTTTATAAATGTGTTTGTAACATGGGGGGAGCCATATTTTCGCATTACACTCAGTTTTACAGCGCTGCATAGTAGTTGCACTTTTTTACTGTTTCTCACAAAGCACCTACCAAGTGGCTGAAATAGTGAGGCTGTTTTACTAAGGAAGTTGAGAACTGCCCCTAAAAAAATTGTGCAAGCATGTGAAAAAAATCTGTGTGTGATTGGGTATTCAAAGTGATCAGGAATTATCTTTGCACATGATTAGATAATTGAAATTATGTTTTTTATGATTTTTTTGTGAATATTTTCAACTCCTTAGTAAATTAGCCAATTTACCCCAACGGCTTGTAAGCAGTTATTGAAACTAATGGTCCGTACACACCATGCGAATATCAGATGAAAACGATCGTCCGAGGAAGAACCGTACGATTTTTGGATCGTGTGTACACTACTTTCTAGAGCCGATCACGACAGTTCATCCGATATTATTTGATCGGACAAGCACAAAAATGTTCCTCGTACGATGCCAGATCGTACGATTTTCATTTAGTTAGTACAGTTGTCGTCCGAAATACAATAAAAATACATTACAACACATGACATCACATAAAAAAAAAAATTCTGTCGTACGAGAATTTTCATGACTTTAATAACCTATTCAATTTCTACTTGTGACGATTAAGTGGAAAAAGTCATACGATCTGTCGTACGATATTCGGATTGTGTGTACGGGGCATAAGGGTGGCCATAGATGGATTAAAATTTGGCCAGTTAAGCAGGAATCGGACAAATTTTGATCAATGTATGGAGGCTGGTTTACTTATTGCAGGTACTTTTATAGTACTGACAATTTACGCAGAGATTTACATATATATTGTAAATTCACATCAGTCCCTACCCTTAAGGAGCTCACAATCTAAGATGCCCAACTCACATTCATACATACACATACTAGGGCCAATTTAGACAGAAGTCAATTTTACCTACCAGCATGTCTTTGGAGTGTGGGAGGAAACCCACACAGGCATAGGGAGAGAATTTCAGACTCCAGGCAGGCAGTGATGTGGTTGGGACGACGACCCTAGTGCTTTCAGATAGAAATGCACTTAGCCACTGTGGCTGGTTGTACATAAGTTGATCTACCAATTGACTTCTGTTCTGCCTGCCTGTTGGGTTTTTCCCAAATGATTAGTGCCCTTGGCTATAGCCAGGGCACTGATCAGTGTATTCTGACAGCAGGGGAGGACTGCTCTGACAGTGAAGATGATTCCCCCATACACCTTGAATGTGTAGATGGGGGAATTGGGTAATTTTTTCCATTCAACCCCTTGGTCACAGAAAAAAATTACTAATGTATGGCCAGCTTAAAGTGGATAAAAGAGGATTGCTCAAAGCTGGATTAACTGTGTGGCAAGACTGGGCACAGATGATAGGAAATCTTTTACTCTACATTGTGACCTAAAAAAATTTATTTTGGGGTTTACATCCACTTTAACCACTTAAGGACCGCCACATGTACATTTACGTCAGCACAATGGCACCGACAGGCACATCAACGTATATATACGTTGGTGCCTTGAGGTGGGTCGGCGGTCCGCGCGGCTGTACGAGCGATCCGGGATGAGGGGGCGGCTATTCGTTTTTATCCGCCCCCTCCGGATCGCTCTCAGCCAATGCGCGCGCCGCCCCACCCTGTCATTTCCTCCTCCTGTGTAAACACAGGAAGGAGGAAGCAATGTGATCTCTCCCTCTGCGTTTTTTTCAACCACCGCTGAGGAGAGATCACAACACAAGTAATCCTGCACTAACACTACACTGACACACACTACATATAGGCACATTTAACCCCCCCGATCGCCCCCCCCTCCCCCTGTCACAGTGTCACTGAATGCAGTAATCATACATGTATGATTACTGTATTTAGTGTCAGTGTGACAGGCAGTGTGACAGTCAGTTAGTGTTAGGTCCTGGGCAGCCCCCATACCCCCCTAATAAAGTTTTAACCCCTTGATCACCGCCCTAGTTAACCCTTTCACTCCCTATTGCCAGCTTCACTAAGCGATCATTTTTCTGATCGCTGTATTAGTGTCGCTGTTCCCGCTAGGTAGCTAATTTTTTTTTATTGCGATTTTTTTTTTTACTAAAGACATGTGGCTAAATACATTTTGGCCTAAATGTTTGACTAAAATTTAGTTTATTGATTTTTCTTATAACAACAAGTAAAAAAATATTGTTGTTTTTTTCAAAAATGTCGCTCTATTTTTGTATATAGCGCAAAAAATAAAAATCGCAGAGGCAATCAAATACCACCAAAAGAAAGCTCTATTTGTGGGAAGAAAAGGACGCAAATTTTGTTTGGGAGCCACGTCCTACGACGGTGCAATTGTCTGTTGAAGCAACGCAGTGCCGAATCGCAAAAACCCCTTGGGTCATTTGGCAGCATACTGGTCCGGGTCTTAAGTGGTTAATTGTAGCAGCTAGTTGACTATGCCTCTACATAGAGTCGGGAAGGATTAGAACACCTGTCAGGTTTTTACAGCTATTCAAGGCTCTGTTGGAGAGATTGTCCTTGATTAACTGTCCTGGTCACAACAAGTTTATCAGACAGGAGGTAAGGACCCAGACAGAAGTAAAAATCTGATTACGGTATTGTTCTATCCTTTCCCTACTCTACTAAATAGAGCATTACTCATTTTTGTCAATGTTGCTATGGGTTTCTCTCACTTTTTGTTGTGTAAAATGTTGTCAGTAGGAGATGGCATGAGAAAAAAATCTCTCCAATATTGCTAATACTTCTGCATTCTTACCTAAACAAAAACATATTTGTTTAGACTGACATACAGTTTTTTTATAAAATACAACAATTTGTAAGAACAAGCCTGCAAAAATGTGAAAGTCACATCAAAGTTTACTTCACCTTTAACCGCTTGCCAACCAACCGCCATCATTATACTGCAGCAGGTTGGCATGGCTGCACTAATTGCCGTATGTGTAAGTCAGCCGCTTAAAGAGTGCCGCGACACCTGAGCCGATGCGCGTGCCCGGCTGCAGCTGCAATCGCTTCAAAGAGAGCCAGAAAGGGGATCTGAGTATGTAAACAAACAGATTCTCATTCTGACAGGGGAGTAGAGAGAGATCTGCTGTTCCTAGTGATCAGGATCAGCAATCTCTCTCCTTCTCAAGTCAGTACACTTCCCCCACAGTTAGAAACCTCTCCCTAGGGAACACTTAACCCCTTGATCGCCCCTTAGAGTTAACCCCTTCCCTGCCAGAGATCCTGCTCTCTTTTTCCCCCGCAGTTTTCCTGTTGGAAAAAGTCAGATGGAGCATACAGACGGTTGGGATTCCCGGCCAAAAGCGCTCATCTGACTTTTTCAGATGGGAAAACCGTCGTGTGTACGGGGCATATTCCTGAACAACATTTTCTCTTGCCTGCTTTGGTCCATTGAACAGATATTAGAATGGTTCACTCAGCCATATTTGTTGTATGATTATTGTAGCTGGTGTCACTAATGCATTTATTTAACCCATACCAAATGTATAATGCAGAGCATCATCTGGTGTGTATTCTAATGTGAAAACATGTGCATAGTGCCAATTCTAATGAGGACCACTGTGTTCTGCCAAGATTAAAGAGTAATTATACTTTGATATTAAAATTTTGCAAATCTAACCTATCTCCCCTGCACATCTACCACAATTATTGCCTCTGGCTCATAAAAATAATTAGGACTGTCTGGCTAAAAAAACAGATTGACTGTGCTTGTATTTGTGTCTATTAGCTAGATACTGGAATATAGAGGGGGGCTCAGCTCTGTTTTTGGTCAGAACACATAGAGCATAGCTACCTTTTCTTCATAATAGGGGCAACGGGATTTGCTTAATTTTCATATCAAAATACAGTGACTTTTTAAAGGGATTATAATTGTAGCAATACTATAGGTTGTTTTAGATATTGGCAAATTGGGAGTTTGAGATATTGGCTAATAATTTTAGTACATGGATACAAGTTACGTTGGTAAATGTTAATTCCTGTCCGTGGAATGGAAAACTATGACTCATTATGTTGACTTTGATTAAGCTGTCACCTTGTATTTAAATACAAATGTGGCAAGACATGAGAGTTTATTAGGTCCTGGCAAAACTTGGCTGAATCAAAATAACATATGTTTCATCAATAAAGTTACTTCAGAATTACAAGAAATCATCAATAGAAAAATACATCTGAAGATATTTTATGAAATAAGCTGTGGACTTTAACCAGTGCTAGGATACAGACATATTATACAGCTGGTACTTGTATCTTAATATCACATTCATAGCACCATACAGAATAAGCTAAAGAAAATATTTATTTCATTATAGTTGATTTTATAACTGAAGCTCTTCACTTATAGTCTGGTTCTGATTCTGGTCATTTTTGAAGCAATAAACAAAACAAGGAGAATGCTCGTAATCCAAAGTACTCGCATATCAAAGTGAGTTTCCCCATTGAAGTCAATGGAAACAAAAATAATTTGTTCCACATTGACTTCAATGGCATGCAATACCGCATGCGGCCGGAGGTGGGGGGCCCCGGAGAGCCTCGTAAATGGGCAAAAAGTCCCGAGGACACCTCGGCTGACCTCGGCAAACCTCGGAAACACTCCGTTCGCGAGGTTTGCCTTTCCGTGCATTTCCGAGTGGCGCCGATCGGATGCTCGGCTCCGGCGCCCCCCACCTCAGGCCAAAAATGGTACTGCACCACACTTTGGCCTGAATGGTGCTTGTGTTGTGAGACAACAATCGCAAACCGAGTTACAATTTTTAAAAATACAGTGCTCGTAATGCGAAACGCTCGTTAACCTCGTTACTCGCAATCTGAGGTTCCACTGTACATGTTGTTTTTCTTTTAAATTGTTAGGTAATATGTGATTTTAAAGGTGGGTATAAGACAATTTGGGTGTCTTATATACACCTTTAAAATCCTGTATTCATTTACAATTTAAAGGAAAACATTCCCTGCAATTTGGGATGTAGTGCTTATATACTGATACATTTATTGCCCATATGCAAAACAATTCTTTAAGAAATACATATTCACATTACTTTGTTAGGCTCCCATAATGGATTTTAATGGATGTGAACTAAGAAGCAGATGACATGCACCCAAAAATTTAAATATGGAGTGTATAATGTTTCCATTGCAGTGCTTCCATATATTATAGGGTGCTGATTGATGACAGTTTCTTCTGTACATTGGTTCCCTACCAGGCAGCTTTATTTTCTATTAGTGATCTGTGGATTTCCAACAAGTGGCCTTAACTAGAACAGTGTGATTGTTCGGTTGGTATCAAGTGTCTCAGGGAGACTTCAATTTTTACTTTACAGCTTGTGTTTTTTCCATTAAATTGAATGCTGGTGTTGGTATTCATCTGTCTGTAATTGTGCTCCAGTAGAGCTTATGTTATTTTAAAGTGTGACTGAGGAAAGCTGTTACCATCTAAGGTGCATTTAGCCACAGATATTTTTCCTAGAAAGCTTTCCAAGCATCACGCTCAGTTATAGACCTCACATCTGTTTGCACTCCCTGAAGCTCTGTGAGGAACGAATGCACAGGTTAACCTAGTCTTTACTGAGCATTTGGAGAAAGATACCTCAGTCAGGCTCATTTACTAAAGGATTGAGAATGGCTACATACTAAAGTGGATGAAGCTAAAGTTAGTAAATGGGAATTTATTTTCTTCATATGATTGGATATTTACAGTTAATGTTTTATATTTTATTGTGTGAACATTTACAAATCCTTAAGTGACTGAGTGATTCAGGATGTTAAAGGACTATTACAGTTGAAGATAGGTGAACCAGGACTTTTTGAATATCAGTTAGTCCCCTTTCACACTTATACGACTTGTCTCACGATTTTGGACTGCAAAAAAGTAATTCTCCATGATTTTTAATGAACACCATTCATACTGGCACGACTTTAAGTAGTGCCGACTTCAAAGTAGTTCCTGCACTACTTTGGTACAACTTCCATGCGAGTTATTGTCCATAGGCCTCAATGTTAAACCCTCAAGTAGCATGCAAATCGTACCTGAATATTATAGATATGATTTCAGTACAACTTTGTAAGCACAAGCAGCTTTTTAAACCCTTGTCCCACCCAATCCTTTCAGCATAGTAGCTCTTCCCAAGCACATTTTTCCACCACACATTCACCTCCTGGTTATTCCCTCAGGAACAATGTGCTCCAAACAGGTAAAAAAAAAGAGACGTCCTCGATAATGAGCAAATCATTAGATTTATCCGTGACCAGCTATTTATGATTTGTGTGACCCAAACTACAAAGACAAGATAAACTACAAATACAAACTACAAAGACAATCTCCCCACTGACCACCAATGAAAGGGGACATCCTTACAACTGATCACCAATGTAAGGAGCATTCTTCCCACTGACCACCAATGTAAGGAGCATTCTTACCACTGACCACCAATGTAAGGAGCATTCTTACCACTGATCACCAATGTAAGGAGCATTCTTACCACTGACCACCAATGTATGGAGCATTCTTCCCACTGATCGCCAATGTAAGGGACATTCTTCTCACTGACCACCAATGCAAGAAGCATTCTTCCCACTGATCACCAATGTAAGGGACATTCTTCCCACTGACCACCAATTTATTTATTTTCTTTTGAAATGTTATTGTTTGCTTATGCTTAAATAAAGACATTGGGGGTTATTTACGAAAGGCAAATCCATTTTGCACTACAAGTGCACTTGGAAGTGCAGTCGCTATAAATCTGAGGGGTAGATCTAAAATGAGGGGAAGCTCTGTTGATTTTATCATCCAATCATGTGCAAGCTAAAATTCTGTTTTTTATTTTTCTTGCATGTCCACCTCAGATCTACAGGGACTGCACAAATTCAGTGCACTTGTAGTGCAATGTGGATTTGCCTTTCATAAATAACCCCCATTGTTTTCTGAGGAGTGCGGCAATCCAGGATTTTTTCCTTCATCCCACACTGACCACCAATGTAAGGAGCATTCTTCCCACTGATCACCAATGTAAGGTACCACAAAAATCCTCCTGCGCTCTGGTGTATCGCCAAACTGGGTGTATCAGTATGGTCTAAAGGCAAAGTCTTAAAGCGGAGCTCCAGCCGCAATTTTTTTTTTTTAAAGTCAGCAGCTACTAACAGTGTAGCTGCTGACTTTAAATAAGGACACTTACCTTGTCCTACTTGCCCGCGCTGATGGGCCCCCCGATGCCGGTCCCACGATCGCTCCGGGTCCCGCGCCGCCATTCACACTATGGGAAACAGGCAGTGAAGCCGTACGGCTTCACTGCCCATTTCCTACTGCGCCTGCGTGAGTCTCACGCTGGCTTGTGAATGGGCACGCTGCTCTCTGAGAACACACACAGTTCCCAGAAAGCAGCGCGCCCCATTCACAAGGAGAAGGACAAGAAGAAAAGGCACCGCGGAGTGGAAGAGGCAGATTACGGACTTCCGCATAGCAACAGCTATTTCGGGTGAGTATTTTTTTTTTTTCAGGTTTTCTTTTTTTTTTTTTTTTAAACAACATGGGAAAATGTTGTTTTCCTGGGTGGAGCTCCGCTTTAAGTCTTGCAGCCCTCCACAGAACAAAGGCTGTTCATATGGCTAGAATGAAAAAGAAAAGAAAGGAGGGCGCACCGACCTTGTAAGGGACATTCTTCTCACTGACCACCAATGTAAGGAGCATTTTTCCCACCGACCACCAATGTAAGAAGCATTCTTCACACTGACCACCAATGTAAGGAGCATTCTTCCAACTGATCACCAATGTAAGAAATATTCTTCCCACTGATCACCAATGTAAGGGACATTCTTCTCACTGATCACCAATGTAAAGAACATTCTTCCCACTGACCACCAATGTAAGGGGCATCCTTCCCACTGACCATCAATGTAAGGATCATTCTTCTCATTCTTCATTATAGAGGACCCAATATTGACCCCTATCTTCACGATTGGCAATGATGGGATGTACCCAATATCCACGTCTTTTCCGCCTCCGCTTCTCCTCCTCTTCTTCCTCATGCACTGCTACTGCTGCAGCAGCAATGACAACTGCGGTGGCAGGAAAAGGAATTGCCTCGAACCATGTATGTTTTCATTGGTAAGCCCAGTTTCACACTGGGCTGTGGGAGTGAAGCTTTGCGAGGTCAGCTGAACTCACACAGCTTCACTCCCACCCGACAGTCACGATTTCGGCTGCGATTTCAGAGACATCTATGCAGGTTTCTGCACAGATGTCAATGTAAGCCCTGGTTCACACTGGTGCGTTTTGACATGCGATTTGGCATGTCAAATCACATGTCACAATGGCGGATTTTGCCGCAAATTGTCGGCAATGGCACTGTCCTAATCGGCGCAACGCTACATCTGCGGCATTGCACCGATTTCACAAAGTAATCTCTGTACTACTTTTTACGATTTCAGCCCGCCATTTACATTGACATCTGTGCTGAAACCTGCACAGAGGTCTCTTAAATCGCGACCAAAATCGGGACTGCCAGCGGGAGTGAAATAGTACGAGTTCAGCAAAATCGCAGCCTCAAAATTGCGGCAAAATCGCACGACTTTGAAGTTGTATAAATGTGAAAGGGGCCTTAATGCACCCCAAATGGTTTTTATGACTTCTGTCCTATGGTGGACTTTCATATGTTCCCTAGTGTGTTCCCTGTGATTCTCCAACCTTTTTCCAAGGCCTTTCTGGTAGAATTGTGTCATCAGACACAAACCCTATATTTAAGCATTGCTGATACACAGTGGGCTGGTGCTTCTGCAGTTAAAGTAGAACTATAGGTAACGGTGATGGTCTCATCACTCCAAATGACTTTGTGCTAGAAGGTTTAAGGCTTGTCTCTGTGCCGTTTGGTGTATTGTAAGCGGGATACTTTGTGGCCTTTGCGTAGTAATGGCTTTCTTCTGGCGACTCGACCATGCAGCCCATCTTTCTTCAAGTGCCTCCTTATTGTGCATCTTGAAACAGCCACACCACATATTTTCAGAAAGTCCTGTATTTCACCTGAAGTTATTTGTGTGGTTTTCTTTGTATCCCGAACAACTTTCCTGGCAGTTGTGGCTGAAATTTTAGTTGGTCTACATGACCGTGGTTTGATTTCAACGGAACCTCTCATTTTCCACTTCTTGATTAGAGTTTGAACACTGCTGATTGGCATTCCCAATTGCTTAGATATCTTTTTATATCCCTTTCCTATTTTATACAGTTCAACTACCTTTACCCGTAGATCCCTTGACAATTCTTTTGCTTTGCTCATGACTCAGAATCCATAAATATCAGTGCAGCACTGGATGAAAGATGCAAGGGTCAGTCAGGAGTCCAGAAACTCATTGACCTTTTATACACACACTAATTACAAACAAACAGATAACAGGTGAGGATGGTTACCTTTAAAAGCCATTCAAACCCCTTTGTGTCACAGTTTATTGATAATAAATTTCTTCAGCCAAACACCAACCATGAGTGAAAGAAAAGTTTTTGTGTTAACGTTCATATTCTCTGAAAACCTCCAGGGGAAAACCAACGTTAAGATAATGTAGATATTTAGTTTACTCTTATCACTCTCCACTTAAATAATATGTCCCATTTTTGAGATCTAGGAAGGTTTAGTGGAAAGATAAATTCCAGCCACAGTACCTAATTTGGGGTTTCTACCACCAGCTGTCTTCACCATAGTGTTGTTTTTAAAAAAAAGAAAAAATCAGATTTGTTGTAGCCACGGCAGGTGAGTAGACCTGGCATCCCATATAAGGAGATTCTACCATCAGTGTCTCTGAATTCCATAAAGACTCATGACTGAGTCACACCAAGCTGAACTGTAATGTTGGATATAAGTGGAAAAAAATATAATTAAAAAAAACAGCTAAAAATTGATACATATCTAAACTGCCAACCTGTTTATGAGCCAACTTGTTTTTAGCTGTTTCTGGTGAAATGTATTTAATGTCTATTCAAATGTAGTTAATAATAGCTTAGATATTATGCCACCTTTACTGGCCATTATACACTCTTTCTATCCTTTAATAACCCAGTAAGCTGGGAAGAATTCTCTGACCCGATTGAACACTGATAAAACACTTTATTTTCCTAAGAATGTGAATTTATTTGTTTGCTAATGATGCGCTCCAAGTCTCCAGCAGTTTCTTCATTTTTCAGCTTCTTGTAGCAAGGACAAAGCAAAGCAGCATCATCTTCAACATGGACCTTTAAGTATAAGCCAAGAAATAGGAATTTAGTATGTTCACTCATTCCCTAGGACTTTTGCAAATTGAAAGATCTGCTTTCTTTTTATCAGCAATTGTATAGAATTCTTTGGATGTGTAAATATTTGTGGGTTGCAATTGTTTCTACACTTTATGTCTGCTTCATGCTTCACTTGCTTCTAAATGGCCACTTCTTTCTATCCAAAGGACATTCAGAAAATGTTTTCCAGAACTGCTTAGTGCTGGAGCAAGATAGAAAATTCCTGGTTCCTTTCATTGACTTTTATTTCCACTCACTGTTTTAATGCATTGTAACTCAAGCAACAGAGAAACAACAACAAAACTACTTCCCACATTGTAGTAATTATTATACCAAATTGAGTACAAGGTCTTCAGTTTGTGCTATTAAGACAGCATTTTGCATATTATACAACTGCAAAAGTTTAGACCAGACTATGCTGTTAGTATACATTTTATACTAAATGTTTCAAGATATATAGCATGCAACTAAACATATTTATGTTCATAGAATGTTAATTAAATTAGATATATTTACAGTAATCTATTAAATGAGTTAAAAAAAATAACTAGTACATTTAACCACTTCCATACTGGGCACTTAAACACCCTCTTGACCAGACCAATTTTCAGCTTTCAGCGCTCTTACAATTTGAATGACAATTACTCAGTCATGCCACACTGTACCCAAATGATTTTTTTGTCCTTTTTTTCCACAAATAGAGCTTCCTTTTGGTGGTATTTGATCACCTCTGCGTTTTTTATTTTTGGCGCTATTAACCACTTAAGACCCGGACCAATACGCTGGTATATGACCCAAGGTGTTATTGCGATTCGGCACTGCGTCGCTTTAACAGACAATTGCGCGGTCGTGCGACGTGGCTCCCAAACAAAATTTGCGTCCTTTTCTTCCCACAAATAGAGCTTTCTTTTGGTGGTATTTGATCACCTCTGCGATTTTTATTTTTTGCGCTATATACAAAAATAGAGCAACATTTTTGAAAAAAAAAACACTATTTTTTACTTTTTGTTAAAAAAAATCAAATAAACTAAATTTTAGTCAAACGTTTAGGCCAAAATTTATTTAGCCACATGTCTTTAGTAAAAAAAAAAAAATTGCGATAAAAAAAAATAGCTACCTAGCGGGAACAGCGACACTAATACAGCGATCAGAAAAATGATCGCTTAGTGACGCTGGCAATAGGGAGTGAAAGGGTTAACTAGGGCGGTGATCAGGGGGTTAAAACTTTATTAGGGGGGGTGGGGGGGCTATCCTGAACCTAACACTAACTGATTTTACACTGCCTGTCACACTGACACTAAATGCAGTGATTAGATCACTGCATTCAGTGACACTGTGACAGGGGGGGTGGGGGGGCAGATCGCAAGGGGTTAAGTATGCCTATGTGTGTGTGTGTCAGTGTAATGTTGGTGCACACTTACTGTGAGGTGTTTCTCCCATCACAGCGGTTGGAAATACCGCTGCGATGGGAGATTACATCACTTCCCCCTTCCTGTGTTTACACAGGAGGAGGAAGTGACACAAAGGGGGAGCGCGCGCATTGGCTGGGAGCGATCGCGGGGGGGCGGGTAAACACGGACATCCGCCCGCTCGTCCCGGATCGCTCCCGGAGCCAGTGGGACCCCCGAACCGCACGAAGGCGGGGACGTAAATTTACGCCCTTGTGCCTGTACGAGCCATGTTGTGGCCGTATATGTGCGTGCGGGGGTCCTTAAGTGGTTAATGAAAAAAGACCGAGAATTTGGAAAATGATTTTTTCTTCGTTTCTGTGATAAAATGTTGCAAATTATATTTTTTTTGTGCCAATACATCCCAGCAGACAGATCTGTTCAAATCGGTCTGTCCGACCGATTTGATCAGATGTATTTGCTTGTGTGTACGGGGCCTAAGTATCTGCTGTCTTCAAAATTTCAGAAAATTTAATTCAATAATTACCATGCACTCTCAGCCTCACCATAGGCAGAAATTTCCCAGCTTATGTGGCAGCAGCCTAAGCACTAGCATATTAAAGTGATTGTAAAGTCTGAAGGTTTTTTTTATCTTAATACAGTCTATGCATTAAGATTTAAAGCCTTCTGTGTACAGCAGTCCCCCTCAGGCCCCCTAATATTTACCTCAGCCCCATCTCTATTCTGCGATGTCCACGAGTGGCCATTCGGGGAATCTCCCTCCTAATCAGGTGAGACACAGCAGTTGCGCCATTGGCTCCTGCTGCTGTCAATCAAACTCAGTTACTGTGTGATTTGTAGTTTGCAAAGTGCAGTGCACATGTCCACAATTAACATGCACTGCTCGTTCCAAACACATGAAAGTGAGCTGGAAAGGTTCAAAAACTCACAGAGGATGTTAAAAGGCGGCAGATAAAATACAATTTCCTGAAAATTTGATTACAGGGTTATTAAGTAGTGAATGTGTATGGGTTATTTTTGGAGAATAGGGATATTGTTTACTTTAGTGTCACTTTAACTCTTGGCAGCTCATCCGTCGCATAGTATTGGCCATTAACTGCAGTCTAACAACAATGTATTGTGGAATCACAAACCAGACTGGCATTTTACAACCTCTAATATCAGACCCAGATTAGAGGGCATCATGGATTTTACAGCATCAAATTATCTATTTACACTTGAGCTCATTGACAGATTGTTTTGTTCCTGATTAAGCAGGATATATGGTCCTGCTGAAAGTTTTGTTAATTCAACTTTATCTTTTTGAGTTGGTTGATATAATGAGAATTATAAGAAATGTGTCAGTTCTCTGCCTGGCTGCTACAGATTTTTTTTTTATCTGATTGCATTGCATGCTGACCTGTGCAGTCTGGAGCAAAGAGGGCAGAGTTGCATTCAATGCATCTAATTTTCCACGCTCAGTTTGGGGTTCTTTGGAGCTCATGATCATAAGGCCGCGTACACACGATCAAACATATCTGCTGAAACTGGTCTGCAGACCAGTTTCAGTGGACAGATTCGATCGTGTGTACGGGCAAGCAGACAGGTTTCCAGCAGACAAAAGTTTTAAAGTCTGCTGCAAACCCGTCTGTATGACATGGTTAGTACGCCTAACCAGCGGACAGAAATCCCCCGCATGCGTCGAATGGATTTGACACATGCGTGGAAGTATTGTACTTCCTGATTCAGTGACGTGGCGGCGTCAACGTCACCGCCATGTCACCGCGATGTCTGTCCGCGGGGATTTTGGTTTGATCGTGTGTACACAGATCAAACCAAAATAGCCCAGCAGACATGTCTGATGAAAACGGTCTGTCAGACCGTTTTCATCAGATAAATCTCCTTGTGTGTACGCGGACTAAAATCCAGTCTTAAAGGTTTAAAAGGGTTTTATTGTTGTTTAAATTATCGATTAAGAAGATTTTCCTTCACTTTGTGTTCTAGTGAACACTGGACCACAGTGACCAAGTGAGGGCAACATTCCTTTTTCAATCTATTCTTTAATTGCAAAGTGTACACATTCCCAAAAGTTTGGAGTGTGTCACGTTAGGTAGTTAAAGCACTTAAAGCAGTCCAAAAAGGAAAAGGAAGGTCTGTTTTTTTGCAAGCCCCTGCCTTGCCATTTGTAAAAAAACGAATCACCTAATCACCAAATAAAGGCCTTTTAGTGCCACATCCCAGTACAATGAGTCAAAACACTATGGAGGGTATGTACCCCTAGCTATGGCGGTATTTTTAACACACAACCAAAATCATATTTTAAATATAAAGTTTATTACAATATTTCATTCATTAAAAATATTATTTTAAAAGGCGTTTTTACCATACATAAACCTTTCCCAATGGAAATGAGTTCAAGGTCCAGTTTGGATTTGTACACAATTCTGTTCAGTATGAATTATAGAAACACAGTTAGTTATTTAAGGAAGCTCCTCTACACACTCATCAAATTCTTGCATGTAGGCTTACTCTTTAATTTATGCTCTGCCATAATTGTGTAAATGCTTAAATGAACTAAAACACAACATATATAGTAAAGTTAAGTATTTGTGAAATGGTGCAGACATAAGAGACATAAGAAAGCTTAACTGAAAGGCTGAAGCCCAGTATACATAGGCCGAATGTCGGATGGCATGGACCGATTCAATAGAAACCGGTCGACATTCAGCCTATGTGTACTGGAAGCCTGTGTGTGTCGAAGGGGCATGACCAGAAAAGGTCCGCCAATCAGCTCTCAATCAGCTCTCTTAGCCAATGGCTGAGAGCGCTGACCATAATGTTATGATAGGGGGGGGGGCATCCCCTGTCAGAACACGTTAGAACAGCAGGAGAGATTGCTGTACTAAAGGCAGATAGTACAGCTGCTCCTCCTGAGCTGTCAGGTTTTTTTTTTGTTCAGCTCGGCCCTACAAGATGTAGACTACATGTAGATTCTAAAGTTTTAATTGGTACAATTTAAATTATTATTTGGCATTATTTAATGTAAGCAATACAATGGATAACAATGGATGACATTGTCCATAGGAAAAGCAGCTGCAGACTGTTTTAAAATCTAAAAAAAAACGGTATTTGGATAGAATTGTAGATCAGAGATCATCAGCCAACAAGGGAAAATGTAAAATTGCATTCAGTGAAAACTGCATTTTAAAATGGTCAATAGAGAACTTTTCCTGTCAAATCCAAACTTGGCCATGCCCCCTGCCTGCAATCAAACTTACTGGTCATTTATGATATTAAAGTACCAGGACCATGCTTGACTTTTACTGAAATATGAAAACCTTTATTTATGAACCTAATGATCACTTTATAGGCAGTTTTCACAGAAGATAGCCTTTGCTTATGCATTTTATCTCAATGCGCTCTGCTTGAATTGCCCAGTTTGGTGACAGGTTTATTTCTCTTTTTCTCTCTCCCCAAAAGTAGATGTTGTTAATGAAAGTGAATATGCAAAACACAGCCAAAGGGGTTATAATGTAAAATGTTAACATATTATATACAGCATCCAAAGTGTGATAACATCTAGATTTGGATAGATAGCGTACAAGAAATAATTAAAGACATACGCAATGTGTAATTTGATTTAGGATTCAGGCCAGGTTCAGCTAAATTCTACTAAATCTTTAGTGTTTTTCTATCCAATCCTGATTTGTAAATTTACTGCTTGGGGTCAGAGTATTAATCATTAACAGTCGCTCAGCTCAGACATTCTTGGATAGCTTTTAAAAGTTTCCTTCACTCAGCTTTTTTCAATATGCATGTTAGGATTTGTTTTGCAGGGTGTTATTTATTCACACCCTTATGCTATCAGATACTAAAATTTAACTATTGTAATAAATGTTACAAATGTATCTGAAATGTTATTATTCATAATTACAGCTATGTTGTTGTACTGGTAAAAACACTAAATATTTCTAAATAAGGTCCACAAGCTTGCTTTGTGAAACATGTTGTGTATAATACAGTAACAATTACTCAATTTAGGTGTCTCCCATGGAATGTCAATTTGTATAGATTCTTATAATCAGTGAAGTAAACATACATTTCTAACTCTTTATATCTTGCAATCTAAAATAAACATAAGTACAGTATAAGTCCACCAAACTTCAGAGTGCCCTGACCATTTTCCAAAAATGTCCATATCCATAGTCGTATGCAAATTGATATATCTTGCCTAATAAGAACAGTTTCCTGAAAGATGTAGAATGACAACCATCCTTCACTTGCATTATGATCTAAATTATCTTAAGGATATTTTCTGAGGCTCTAAGACGACCAATATTTACAGAGATTTGGTGCATGCCTTCCAATACAGTTAATCATTGTTCTTTTATTTATTTTGTCTCAATTGTAGAACATTTTACATAGAACTTTGAATTATTCACAGCAATCTCTGAAACTTAAAGGGGTTGTAAAGGTTCGATTTATTTTGATTTATTTTTTAAATAACAAACATGTCATACTTACCTTCACTGTGCAGTTCGTTTTGCACAGAGTGGTCCAGATCCTGCTGTTCTGGGTGCAGTGTTGAGCAGAATATGCCATATTCGATTTTGCGATATATCTCGAATATATAGTCGAATATTCGAGATATATTCGCTAAATACGAATATTTTACAATACATAATTTTTGGAAAATGAAAATTGATTGGCGGAATATTTGTGATATATTACAATACACACAATAATGAAATATTCGGAAATTGCGGAAGGAGCACTCTGGGGCTCAGGTGATATTTACAATACACAATAATTGCGAATATTCGAGAAATGCGGAAGGAGCACTCTGATTGGCTCAGAATATTCGTGATATATTACAATATAAAATAATTGCGAATATTCGAGAAATGCGGAATGGAGCACTCTGATTGGCTCAGAATATTCGTGATATATTACAATACAAAATAATTGCGAAATTTTCGAGAAATGCGGAATGGAGCACTCTGATTGGCTTAGAATATTCGTGATATATTACAATATAAAATAATCGCTCGATATCGCTATTGCCGAATAATCGCATTGCGATTTTTCGGCAATATAAAATGAGCGCTGCAGCTACTCGGCCCAGGGTCTCTAATCATACCAGCAATGCTTTTAGACGTCGATGGGGATCTCTAGGATGTGATCTGTTCTAAAAAAAAAATTGAAAAAATTCGAATATTCGAAATAGCGAATATTCGCCGCGATATTCGTATTATTCGCGAATACTCGAATATGCAAATATTCGTAGCGAATATTCGCAATGCGATATTCGTGGCAGCACACTAGTTCTGGGGGATCCCCGGCGGCTGTCTCGGCTCCTCCCCC